>JAEQBH010008766.1:0-205522 GCA_016808115.1 Tetrastigma voinierianum
AAATCCAGCCCACGAAAATGCCCAGAATTTATGATCTTCCACTTTTCCATAAGTTTCCAACCAATTCAACCCAAACACTCAAACCCACATCGAAACCACTCTATTCAACCCGAAACATCTTCCAAAACACACCTTAAACCAGAACCTAGGGTTTTTGCCAACTCATCACTCAACCAATCTAAGATTAGGATGAAATCCTAGCTCCTAAAAAGAGAGAAATCCATGAATCATATCCCTCTATACAAAGTCCCCTCAAATCCTTACACAAATAACCAAGGATTAGGGTTTTACCTCCCCATTTTTTTCACATCTAGGGTTAGGAGAAGTTCCCCCAACCAAACCCTAGAAAAAGAACCATTTTACAAGAATCAAACCAAAAACTCTTACCTTTTTAGCTCAATATCCTTTCCTGGTCAAACTCCCAATTTACCACTGCTTCTACTGGGAGATCCATGAATGCCATCAAGAGGAAACCTACATGTCCGAGAAACCCCACTGCCCAACCAAATTCTCATTTGGTCGAACTTGGCATACAACCGGTATTGCCTTAAAGTCTCGCAACACCAAACCCAAATGTTCTCATTTTCCAATCCGCTTCTCGAGTACACCAAGATATCGGGCCGGCGGAGATAATGACAATCCGATCTAAGTATGGACGGAAGACCCACCATTAATCCATGAAAGTCAGCTGGCATTGGTGAGTCCGAAAGACATCACTTGAAACTCATAACGCCCATATCTCGTCTTGAATGTCGTCTTTGGGAATGTCCGATTCTCAATCCTAACTAATGGAAACCCCACCTCAAGTCACTGAAGAACACTCTTGCACCCTAGGGTCGGACAAATAGGTCATCAACCGGAGGCAAAGGATATTGCTTAATGGTTATCTATTCAACTGGCTCGTAGTCTACACAACTCTAAGTGCCATCAGAAGAAGAATCCAATCAATTTCAAGGATAAAGGTTAGAAGGTATACAAAACACTGGATGAGTCGTGACAAAGAATGTACAACCCAAGGAATTTAGAACCTAGAGCTCGATACTAAGTCGACAGATTCACCCAGATACCCCCTCCGTGGTCTCCTGAGCCTGGGCTTGGAGTTCCATTGTACAATCCCTAGGGAATGCACAAAGGGACCCACCTAAAAGAGATGTAAACACATGCAGTACCACAATACCTCAATTATAAAGAAAAATCCACTACCGACCTATCCAAATGTAGGTCATAATCACAATGATACACAGGACCCATATGAGTTTAATACTAATATCGAGCATTCTAAGAGTATTTTGCAAATTAGTACAAAATAAAAATAACAGCCCAAAACTCAAAGACAGATGGATGTAGAGCGCCGCAAATTGTCATGTAAAGAATGGTGTTGAATCTCATGCTAGGTAGGCCCACGAACTCATTCGACTTAGGAACAAATTCGAAAACAACAACGTGAGAAATAAATTTCATGAGTGGCATAATTTATACGGAAAATAATGTTTTTATTTTTCGAAAATTTCTTCTCTCAAGACCTCACTTCCACTCTTTTGTAATGTTCCCCGTTTATCAAACATTTCACAAAACCTAACTTTACCAAAACCCAAATACATGTAAATCATGCTCAATAATTTAGCGTATTACAATGTCAAGAAAACTATAATCTGAACTGCACACAACATAAGCCAAACATAAAGCATGTATAGTCACCATGAAATAAAGTAACCATGAAATGCACCATAACCATAAGTATTTAAAATAGTTATACCATATTCAGGAATCAACATCGTACCATACCATATATGTATCCATCCTAAACCGTTGGTAAGCCCGACCTCACGACACGTGGCAACTAATAAACCTGTGGTTGCACCCGGCCATCACGTGGCAACTAATAAACCTCCAGGTAGACCCGGCCATCACGTGGCAACTAACAAACCTCCAGGTAGAACCGGCCATCACTTGGCAACTAACAAACCTCCAGGTAGACCCGGCCATTATGTGGCAACTAATAAACCTCCGGGCAAATCCGGCCATCACGTGGCACCTAATAAACCTCCGAGTAAACCTAGCCACCACGGCGGCAGCACTTCCAATAAACCTCCTAAGCAAACCTGGCCATCACGTGGCACCTAATAAACCTCCTGCAACCTCCGCCATCACATGGCACCTAATAACCTCCGCGAACCCGGCCCATAACGTAGAGCGACTAATACACCGCTCTCACTACATGTACTTTCCTAACAATACCGTACCAGAGTCATTCCACAAAATCTCAAGATCCACTTTTAAAACAATAGTTTTTCAAGGTGGTTTACAACCTCAATCCACGTACCCAAAATATTCAAATACCACAGACTCATCCACGAACTCAGTACAACTTCCAAACAGTTAAAATGTTGACAAAATTCACATGCAATGATAACTTGTTTTATATGAGACCGATAATCACATTTGTATGCAACCAACCATTTGATCAAAACAATATATATGTAAAATATTTAATCACAATAGATATATCAATATAATAACCCAAATCATTTAAAAACATATAAACCACTCAATGCACTACGACGTCGCCACGTTCCCCTCAGATCGTCCTACCCAAGGCGAGTGCCTGTAATATAAATAAAACACCATTTAGCTCCAATAATCGAACTAACAACATCGATACCTGGCTGCCTTAGAATAATTTTTTAACTACAGTTCATCCCACCGACTCCGACATGTCCAATTACACAAGATGCCCTATGTGCTCGATACCCAAAATCGGGCTTTTCACCCGAGCCACTAAATAATTCCTAAAAAACATCCACTTCACTAATCCAACTTCACTTTGTCTAATTTGACCAATTGGTACTCTATTTCGCCCCTTCAATTTCTGCAATTACCCGGGAATAACTAAAAATGGAAAACTAACCAAACGACGTCCAAAATTTACAAACCACATATCAATGGAAAGCCCAAGAGACTAAAAACTCATCATTACCATTACCTTGGTCCAACAGTAGCTGTGGTGGCCGGAAAACTCGATCCAACCGTCGGCCAACTTTGTTTTCGTCGTCACTTCCAAACGGTGAGGAATCTCCAAAAAGGGACCACGGAAATGAGTTCAAGGGGTCCAAAAATGGTGGAAAGGAGCTATGGGACGGCCTGAATTGGCCTGAAATGGCCGAAAAATCAAGAAATTTCCGGTGACCCATGGTGGCCGCCGCCGCCGCCGTACGCCGCCATCGCAGTTCCGATCCGGGCCGTCCGGGCGGCGGCCGGTCGGAATTTCACCGCATGATCGCTCCGACGACGCCCTCTCCCACCGTCCGGCGCATGTACAGTGATGGTGGCCGGAATCGGCTCCTTTGGTTGAAACTTGAACGGCCTACAAATGGGTCAAACGACCTAATGGTGCTCAGCCTGCCTGGGGGAGTTTTTCAGGGTTTTTGAGCCCAAAGTGAGTGCTCGGGGGCTAGGGTTTCCTGTGTGGCACCAGCTATGTATATATAGGCTTAGGTCGCCAGAAACACCCAAGACAGCTTGACATCGCTTAAACACCGCCGCTTTGAACTTATCGGGTCATAAACTTTATCCGTAAGTCGGATTTTGACGTTCAACCCATCTATGAACTCGTATCGACGGGGGCCACGGGCGGTGCTTAGTCAACCCAAAAATTATTCATCCTTGAAAAGTCAACTTTGGTCCATATACTAAGTGTCGGGTCAAACCTAGTCAACCGGGTCAAACTTAGTCAACTGGTCAAACGTGTTACAACTTGTTTATCGGTGCGGCCATTACACTCTACTACACCATTTTGGGCTTTCACCGGCTTGATACTGCCTAACCAAAGCCGTGCTTCTTCACCGAGAGGGGTGTCTATCCCCTACTTGCTATGCCCGACACTATTCATTTTCCATTTTCATTTAACACTGTGGAACTCAATTGGACTTCGTCCCATTCCCAAGCCCACACGATTCAGCACCAAACGCAGTGCCAAATCAGTACCATGTACACACACCCATGTAATGTAGTGTTACCGCACACCAATGCGATGCAATTTGTGCCACTGCACTCAAACCCATGACCAATGTATGAACACTTACATGGACATTCTACAATCGCACACCATGTGTGTATGGCAAACACCATGTCTAATGCACACAACATTTCATATATTTAGTTCAACATCAACATACATGCAGTCATCATGTTAATATTCCACACATTCAAATCAGTACATCACATAAGCATGCACTACATCTTTTCTATCATTTAGTTCATTCATGTCAACACATCATTCAAGCATGTATTAACATAATTCCAACCATTACTTAGGCAAGTAATGTCATAATTATATTCTGTGTCGAGACGTAGATGCCTACCATACACCCCAATGCATATAATTATTTCCATCTTTATCACACATATATCACATAATTTCACATATTACATGTTATTCAATTTATGGTGCAATAATACATATTAGCTCATTCTGGTTATAAATCCCACCATGTCACATGGAAATAATTGACTTAGTCCGTAAAGTCCAATTTTGTAAATACCACACAAAACATCCAACACGCAATTCCCTGCTCAGCCATACGCAGCCCTAAGCATTTCAGATACAAACCAATTCCAAAAACAGAAGTTCCGGAACCCAGAACTGACAATTCCTCAATTGTACGTGACCCAGCCCAATGTTTAGCCTAGATTTTAGCTAAGAACTTTATTCTATTAAATTCCTGTGACTAATGATCTTTCCGTAGCATCTAAGAACGTGCAAATCAGAGTTCGGACGGGAAAGTTATGGTCGTCCGAAGTTGATACGGCCAATTCACAAGGGTGAGCGGAAATTTGGGCACACCCCCGTTGGCCATTATGCTCGGGATTTTTCTGTCCCATAACACAATATTCGGTTTCAGACAGTCCCAAAACCTCTTGAAACTGGTCTTTTACCATCACACAATCACAAACAAACCACACAACATACAAATTTGCCCGAAAAAAATGGACGAAACCCGTAGGGCATTACACGTCTCCTAAGCGTAAAATAACCAGAGTAGGTGATGAGCTTAAAAGTCATCTATTTTAGTCCATTTTTCTGCTTAAATTTCATATCAAAAGAGACAATTACTTTACAGAAATATGAAGAAACTCACCCATTTGTTAATAGCGTAAAGAATGGCAAAGGCGGAAAAAGCGCAAGAAAAGGCAAATAAGTGGAATAAAAGGGCCATTCGGGCAGAGCGGTAAATTAAAGAACCCGGCCGAGTCATCGGGATTAGCTGGGGGTTTTACATGTACCAGCCTGAGGTCGCGACATCGTGAAATCGGCGAGTAATTACTGTAGGGTCACGCACATGGATAACAAGTTATAGAAGTCGCGACATGAAATCGCGAGAAAGATCAGAAAGAAAATGAGCTAAGGTCGCGAATGCGAGAAGCGGGTCGCGACATCAAGAACCAGCGCTTCAAAGCTACGTAGTCATGAATCGGTCGCTGATGAAGACACCGATGAACAGCGGGATCGAATCCACTACCGAGACTTGTGGAGGTGCCGAAGCGATTTTCGCGCGACAAGAGATTGATGTCACAACAAGAGTAACGGGCGCGAAAGATACAAGCGGCGATAAAGATTGAAACATGCAAGAATCGCTAATGTCACGACAACATACCATGTCGCGACATCCGCCAAGAGCGTTAAAGACTATAAAAGACTGTCATGCCGCAAACGCGGATCGAGGTCGCGACATCAAGAGCAACCAGTTGAAAGCCCCAGAGAACTAAGTTGATGTCGCGACGAGAGATTGATGTCGCGACATCGAATCGCGCATGAAAGTCGTAGGAAATGAATCTGCCACGACAAGAGGTCAAGTCACCATATCAAAAACTATCAAGAGAAGATCGCGTTATAGTCGACATGTCGCGACAGAGATCAAGTCGTGCGACACCCAACCCTACTCGGGCTTGAAGGTTGAAGCTTTCATGAAGTGAGGTCATGACAAGATATCGGCGTCGCGACATCAGAACCACCGGGACAAAGCCGTAAAGACGCTAAGAGATGTCGCGATTAGCATATTGATGTCGACAACATGAGCGACAAGTTGAAGCCTACAGTTCCATAAGATGATATCGCGACAAGAGATTGATGTCGCGACATCCGAAGACATCAGTTGAAGACTGCAGATGACTTGAGCTGAGGTCGTGACAAGATATCGACGTCGCAACATCAGGAGAGAACAATTGAAACCTGCCAAGACGGGAGAAGATTTCGCAACAAGATATTGATGTCGCGACATCAGGAATGACCAAATCAAGGTTACATAGAGTAAGTAGATGTCGCGACGTGAGATTGATGTCACAACATCGATGATGTCACGACAAGGAAATCAAGTCGATTTCAATAAAGGATTCGGGCTCCTGACACTCTAAAATCCACGCCAGTTACATTGGGATTAGGGGCTCAATCGGTGAACCCTTATAAATACGCAAATATCCAAATTCATTAAAGCGCTTTATGCCATGCACGAGGTCCGATAGCCGAAGGCTCATTTTTAGTTTTCTTTTTTTTTTCTTTCTTTATTTTCCGCTTCCGCTGCTTTTAGAGTAGATTAAGGCTTTCGCTCCATTTATTTTTGTTTCATTTCTGAATTGGATAATCGCTTTGCGAAGAAGTCAATACGCATCTAATTCTTTCAAATTATCGTCTCGAAAGTTGAAGTTCGACAAATTCTTCTGAATCTCATGATCCACTGAAACGCAGCTATTCTTATGATCGCAGGAATGATTTAGCGTGTAATCTAGTAATCGAGGAACCTAGCCTATTATATGAATGCTATTGTCGAATTTATCTTTCCTATTGTTATTTCAAAGAAATTGCAAATTTCGCTTTATGAATTTACTTTCGCTATGGGTTTAATGTTTTTTTGATCTCGAATATCGCTTTCTTATAAATTCGCCTAAGATTTGTTTCATTGCTCGACAAGGAGGTCCTCTAGTGACACGTAGATGACATTCCCGGGGAGCTATGAACATCTCTTAAAAGGTATATTAACTGCTATTAGGATCGACAGCTTTAGAGTTTACTTGGATAAATCCTCTTCTCGCTTGAAATCAAGATCGAGTCGAACGAGTTATCCATTTAAACTAACAAAGAGTTCACCTCAATTCGGATAGTGAGGCCAATCTCGTGTTAGCTGAGATCTAATCAAGGAGAGGATGATCTATTCTAATTTCGAGGAAGAGTAACCTGGAAGTTGTATATCCTGGCTTGACCGATAACTTGGGAGCTAAGGCCATACCACAAATGGGTATGAAGTATTGCAAAAGAAAAATACTCAGAGTTAGGAAGTCCCTGTTAAAAAGTAGTTATCTAATTCCCTGTATTCGAGAGAATCAGGTCAAAAATTAGGTAATGAAATGTGAAGTATGGAGAGATCCAGCTGAACTATTAACGCCTTGGACAGATTCTGAAGGCTGAAAATTCACAGAAAAATTTACAAGTTGACATAGGAATTGATTCTTCACAATAGCATTGATCTTAATGCGTTCTCTAAACGATTATCATTCAATTTCTATTCATTTTCCTAACTATCACTTATTCTTTATTCTTTATATTCAAGTTTATTGTTCATTCCGCTATCTCCTATGTTCACTAATTTTCCAAGACCCACGCTGGATCTACTATCATTTAGTGGTTCAAATAGTATGGAAATTGAGTAGTCGTAGTTGATTTAAAATTCTCGGTGATCTCGAGGGATCGATATCTGGACTTAAACCATTTTATTACTTGTCGAATTGCAATTTGCGTAATACGCATCAAACCAAACTTTGAAAATGACTTACTCTAGAGTATTTTATTTATATATTATAATTTCAACAATGTTTTATGGCAAGGTTGCCGGGGATTAATTAATAGTCCTTGGGTAGCAGTGTTATAAATTTTGTGTGTGTGCTTTGGTCTGTCAACAAGTTTTATGGCGCCGTTGCCGGGGATCGAAAGAATTTAACAAATCAATATTCAGATGAAAGAAGGATATACTAATTTGGACATTTAAAGGAAAAAGAACAAAAATAGATTTTCAAGCAAGGGTTCGCCGCCACTTAACCTTAACGAAACACATTGAATATTTTTGATGATTTGACTAATCCTATTAATGGGAGTGTTTGATTTTAAAACTTTGATGCATAGGAAATGTAATGACCGATCCGATTCCAAATTCTAATACTTAAATAGAAAGGACGCTTTAAGCTTCGAAAGACCAAGAAGGCGTAAACTCAACCATGGTTAAGAAAGGCAGATCAAAGTTGAATACATATAGAGGAGTTGAAGGCTTCACCACCGATACAATGAGGATTGAGACCAATTATACAGAAGAATACTCAAAGAATCGACAAATCTCAGCTTGATGCTAATAATTTTGAATTAGCCAAGATCATTACAATGGTCCAAAGAAGACGCTTTACTCGGGTCATCCCACCTGAAGATCCAAACGATAATCGGGAAGATTCTCGTGATGGCTAATACTGTTGAATGGGGTGAGACCGTGGTCATAAACTCCGCATCTATTCCCATTCTCCCTAAGAGGCTGCCAGCCTACATGGTATAATCGCTACCATATGGCCCCGTTGGATACTTGGGAGGAGTTAGTTGAGGCCTACTTAGGATTCTTTCCCCACTCCCAACCACGTAAAGAAGGAGCGAAATCATTGTTCCAGTAAAGATGAAAGCCTGTATGTAGCTTGGGAAAGATTCAAACGGTTGCTGAGAAGATGTCCAATGCATGGGATAGATTTGAAGACTCAGATGGACATTGTATATCATGCCATGAATGATATATCAAAAGGATCATTGATTTCATGTCAGGAGCATTTAACTAAAAAGGTCAAGAGGCAAAGGAGCCGATTGAAGACCAAGCAAATGTAACATGAAAACTCCTTTCCGAAGCAAGAGGAAACAGCCAGAGAGTGGGATCATGGAGGCCGGAAAGCAAGATGACACCATGGAGGCCAAGTTGATGCCATTATACAGTCGACAAGCAAGAAAAAGACACCGCTCATGAAATAGGAGTAATTGAAAGGGAGCACGAAGGGAGTGCTAAGAGGGTAACTGAAGAACTTTATGATGCTGAAGAGGTTAATTATTTGGGTGAGCCAAGAGCTTACCATTTCAAACCCAATCCTAACCTTCCAAAGACATTATCACCTAAAGACTAGAACCATGAGAACTTCGTATGGTGGAGGGCTTCAAGGCCAAAGGCGTACGTAACCTCATCAAGGGTATCAAGAGTCACCAAGGTTCCAAAGAAGAAGAAGCAAAGGAAACGAGCACGAAACGACATCGTACGCAGGAGTATTCCATCTGGAGGAACGCATGCCGCAGCTATGGGGGCAAAGTTTGGAGAATTGGAAGCAATTGCTACCAATTCTCAAATTTTCGTAACACTCACTAATGCATCCCCGTTAACCCCGAGACACAAGCAGGCGCTCGGCCCTAACCCTGCAAAGCCAGAGGAAAGATGCCTTCCCAAGTGACACAAGAAAAAACCCAAAAGACTGCATGGCTGTGCAGCTTAGGAGTGGGAAGGAGTTAGAAGAGAGGAAAGACAAAGATGACAGCAACAAAGAAGTAGCAAGACCAGAAGGGGAAGAGACACTGGAGAATGACAAAGAAGGAGTAGAAAGTTAAGAACATCCAAGGAACAAAGCTCGGGCAATCCCATTCCACAAAGACTGGCAGAATCAAAGATGGAGGAGCAACTTTGCAAGGTTCTTGAAAACTTTCCGTAAGCCGGAGATCGCGATGCCTTTATCGAAGGCACTGATGCCAATTTATGCAAAAATTTCCAAGGACATACCGAAAGCAAGAAAAGAAAATAAGAGAGTTAAGGAATAGTGAATCTCACCGCACTGGGCAGCGCGCAATCGTAAAAGAACTACCAAGAAAGACGTAAGGACCCAGAAGTTTCACAATTTCCTTGTATTGTTGAGGAATGGAGATTCCATGAAGCTCGTGACTCAGAGCTAGTATCAACTGACGCCTCTTTCTGCCAAGAAATTAAGCTCGTGGGGAGCTTATTCCCATAACTCGTTACTCTTCAAATGGCGCACAGATCGATGGCGAAACCTGGCAGCCAAGAGGTTGGTCAATGTTGGGAAGTTTGTATTTTGAGACTTACCATTCCGACATGGAAGAAGATCTCACAAGTACTCCCTACTATTGTGAAGACCATTCCAGCTACCGGAGTGCCGATTGACATGCAAAAGGAGTTCTTATTCTAAGGGTTGAGAAGAAGTTGCTGTGTTTAACTTGATCAAAAGTATGCAAAAAGTTATAGACAGGACAAGGGTGGCTACTATAATGTAGCCGATTTTGTCTCTACTTCCACCCCGATGTTAACAATGATTGTAACACTCCGGGGCCTTATCAATGAAAAGAGACGAATTCCCGCATATCAAGATGTCTATTCGAATTTCCATACGCTAGCCATTCTATGAAACTGCTGAGCTGAAGCAAAACAGAAAAGATAATTGGGAAAATAGTGAAAAAGAGGAAATTCATCAAGAGACCAGTACAGAAGGGTTAGTTTTGAAAGAGTTGCCATGTCATTTAAAGTATGCCTACTTAGAATTACCAAGAAAAACTAAATGGATCATTTCCAGCTGACTCCGTTGATGCCGAGGAACAAAAGATTGCTGAAATATTAATGAAGCAAGGAGTCACTAGCTTGGTCCATTGAAGAGTCAAGGGTATCACCCAATGGGCTAGCTGCATAAGATTCCCGCTAAGAGACTTCAAACCATCTCGTAGAACATCGTAGAGAAGACTGAATCCAAGACATGGGAAGTAGTCGAAAGGAGGTACTCCAAATTGTTGAATGCCGGCTTATCTACGCTTATTTCGTATAGTCCTTGGGTGAGCCTGTATCTATGTGTTCAAAGAAAGGGTCATCAGAATTTAAATGAAAAAAATGAATTGATTCCAAATAAAGAATGTACCGGATGCAGGATGGAGGTGTAATGATTACAGAGCGGAATACAAAGAACTTAAAAGATCATTTTCTGCCTTTCATTGATCAGATGTTGATAGAAGGAAGTGACACTCTACTTTTTTGTCGATGGGTACTGTGATACAATCGTATTTGCTATTGCAATTTAGGATCAAGAGTAAGACCACGCTCACATGCCCTTATGGTGTCCTTGGTCGTAAGGATGCCTTTGGGTTATGTAATGTCTAATACATTCCGCAGGTGCATGATGTCTATATTCTCGTGATTTGGTTGAAGAAGTGATGGAAATTTTCATGGATGATTTATCGTGTATGGATCCGAAATTTGATCATTGCTTAAATAATTCCGGAAATAAGACTTCAAAGATGCCAAGACAAACAAATAGCAATCGAATCGGGAAAATGCTACTATGGCACGGTAAGGGATTGTTCTTGGCGCATAAAATTTCTGCATCGATTTAGAAGTTGACCAAATTCAAAGTATCCATTATCAAGACTCTGCACCACCTACCACAAGAAAAGGAGTAAGAAGTTTTCGGGGCATGCCGGATTTTACAGAGATTCATCAAAGACTTTTCTGTACAAACCACTATGCAGACATCGGGAAAAGGATACAAGGTCCAATTTGATGACTCGCAAGGATGTTGATGAAATCAAGATCGATTGGTACTGCACCTATAATGGCTATAATCGTAATGGAACTGGATTTGAATAATGTGCGATGCAAGGGATTTTGCTATGGAGCCGTGTTGGGGCAAAGAAAAGAAAGTATTCGTGGCCATTTACTATGCTAGTAAGACCTTCAATGAAGTACAAGAGAACTACTCAACAACTCGAAAAGGAGATGCTAGCCATAGTATTTGCTTGTGAAAATTTAGGCAATACATTTTGGGATCCCATGTGGTATCTACAATCATCATGCAAGAATCAAATACTTTATGTCGAAAAAGGAAGCTAAGCCAAGATTGATAAGATGGGTGTTGCTGTTGCAAGAGTTTGATTTGGAAATAAAAGATAAAAAGGGGTGTGACAATGTGATAGCAGACCACTTGTCAAGAGTAGAAAGAAGCGTTGATGGTGTTAAGAAAATGCGCTAATGAGAACTTCCCAGATGAGCAATTGTTTAAGGTTTCCTTCCAACTTCCATGGTATGCTGATATTGTGAATTATCTGGCTTGTGGAGTAATGCCTTTAACTCAATTCAGCTACCAACAGAAGAGGAAACCTTAACTGATGTAGCCAGTATATTATATTTGGGATGACCTAATATTATTCAAGAGAGGTGCCGACATGATAATAAGAAGAGGGTGCGTAAGGTGAACAAGGCAACATTTTAAATGAATGCCATGCATCACCATATGGGGACATTTTTCCGGAGAAAGAATGCTTCACAAGATACTCCAATCAAATTTATTGGCCCACTATTTTCAGAGATTGTGCAGAGTGGGTGGAATTGTGCGATCGGGATGCCAAAGGATTGAAATATCACAGCAGTGAATGAAATGCCCCTAAAAGGTATATATGATACAAATTTTTTATGTTTGGGAATAGATTTTATGGGACTCTTTCACCATCATTTGAAACTTATATACCGCTAGCGTGAGATTACGCCTCCAAACGGGCGGAAGAAGTGTCTGCCTAGGAATGATGCTAATACACAGCTTGTGAATTTCTTGCAAAGGAATATTGAAAGGTGTTTGAACTCCCACCATCATTAGTGATGGGGAACCCATTTGCAAACAAATATTTGCAAAACTCATGAGCGTGTATGATTAAGCATGTAATGAGCTTAGCCTATCATCCCCAAACCAATGGACAAGCAGAAATTTCCAACAGGGAGATCAAAAGAATACTTGAAAAGACTGTGAGCTCAAGCAGGAAGGATTGGTCTTCCAAACTTGATGATGCACTTTGGGCTTACAGGACTGCATACAAAACCCCCATTGGAATGTCCCCATACGTAGTTGTTGCAACCATGTCATCTACCTCTCAAGTAGAATACATAAGGCAATGTGGGCCATCAAGAAGTTGAACTTCGATTTTAAGGCTTCAAGGGAAGAAAGACTACTCCAATCATTCGACTGGAAGAACTATGAACAAGCAGGACAATGCTCGAATATACAAGGATAAGACAAAGAAATGGTATGATCGTAGAATTTTGAGAAAAGAGTTCAGAACAAAAATTGTGCTCCGTTGTTTAACTCTAGATCGAAAATTATTTCCAAAGGGAAATTAAAATCCACTGGAGTGGCCATACACAAGGGTGTGTCAAGCATTACATTTGGAGCAAAGGACACCGAGACTGCTACTGGCAAAGAATTCAAGGTCAATGGACAAAGGTTAAAGCATTATCTGAACAGGGAGGAGGAAATTGAAGAACTCCAACTGGTTTTTGAGGAAAAAGAGGAAGTACCACAACAAAGAAGTCCAAATGGGAAGGACTCCAAAATCGAGTTACGGCACGGGAGTAACCTATGAGAGGATTTAAATTTGATTTAAAATTCTCAAATAGTTCTTTCTTTAGATCAAGAATTAAGTTCTAATTTGTTTCTAGAAGGATATTTCACTTTTAGAATCCATTTTAGTTTAATTAGAATTTTCTTGAATATTGCAAGGATCTTCCCTGCAAGGGTTAAAGATATGAAGAAAGGCAACTACATAGAATAATTCCAAAGAATCTGCAGGAGTCACACATGAGAACAAGGAGTAACCTTCTCCCTAACCCACTCAGATATATTTGAACTAATTGTTAAATCTTTGCTTAAAATATGCCTGAAGAGATGTCTACACTGGGTTAGGAATTAAATAAGAGAATCTAAAGTTTCAAATCATTGAATTAAGGGCTTAGGTCACGACAGAAGGGTTATGTCGCGACAAAGCTAATGTCCCTACAAAACATTGATGTCGTGACCAGTTTGGAAAGAACAATTAGTGAGTACTGAGGAAAGGAGATTCATGTCACGACACCACTGAGATGTCGCGACAGTGAATTAAGTTTCAAATTGGAGAAAGATTGTCGCCACATCAAATACCCTCGAAAACCTCAATTGTCATGACATCCCGATATGTCGTACATAAAAACGATACGTGCCAACCACTTATTTCAAAAGCCCTAAATTTAATGATCTCGTTATGCTACGAATTAAAGTCGCGACAGTCTTAATTCAGCTTAATAATCGCCCCACAAACATCGATTGAATCAAGAACCGCTGGAAATCATCTCATTCACTTCAACCCACATAACCATTCCTTCATCTTCCCTCTGAATCTCAACTTCCAAAAACCCTACATTCCAAAGCCGAAAGCTTTCGTCTCCAATGGCTGGAATTCCCACACTGGTCCCTAACCTAGACGAGATAATGAGGAATGAACAATCGAAGAAGCAAGAAACTCACAAGGAGAACAAGTAGGATGAGATCTGGCTGGAAGAACAAGGTGATATCATAATCTGGCTCCTGGAATTTTTAAGAAAGAGCAGAAAGTGGGAAAAGTGGAAAGAGGAGAGAAGAAGAAGTAGAAGACTTCGTCTCAGATGAAGCTTATTCCCAGTGGAAGAAGTATTATGCTAACAAGGGTTTTGTTACAGAGATGAGATTCAAAAACCCTGTGACTCCTTTCAAGGAGATGATAGAGCAGAGAGGATGGGAGAGTCTTTGCGCACACCAAAAAGCAGGGTATACAGCACTGGTGAGAGAGTTTTATTCCAATATGGTAGGAAGGAAGGATGGAGCTGTTTTTGTTAGAGGAGTCTGGGTCTCATACGAAGCCAAGGCCATCAACGAGGCCTATGGCATGACAATGCACAAGCATGGCTCCAAATTCAAGAAAATTTTGGAAAAACCGAATTTTAGAAAGATTGGGCCGAGAAGCTCACCGATGGAAGGCATGTAGACTGGCTGAGAAGGAAAGCCAAGAACTCATCAGGAAGCCTCACCGAGGAAGCTGTATGTATGGTTTACTTCCTAGCTCTTTGGTTCCAACAAACATTTACGACGTGCTTGAGAGAACAAGAAGCCGCACTGCATGCCATATACCAAGGGTACAAGATCAATATAGGAGTTATCATAGGAGAACTCCTACCATGAGGCATCATGAAGGGAACAATGAGGTTCTGGTCTCACCCAAGAACAATCACGCCTCTATGCTTGAAAGTCAGGTGAAAGAATTTGGGAGTCGAAGAAGAAGTCCCTGTAACTTCACCAATTCCTTCCGACAGAGTTAAGGCCAAGAAACCAGAGGAAAAGGAGGCCGGTAGAGAACGAGGTGAAGCTCAAGTCAAGGACCAAAAGGAGACCCAGAGGACCACTGATCAAGGAGTAGAGCACCCAGTGAACTCACCTGACAACAATGATTACATGTTTGCAGATAATGAAGGGGCGTAACGAAGATGTACCTCAATAGACTTCTCTCCATCCCTGGCCGCCTCCCGTATCAAAATGCAAATTTCCACACTGAAAGCTCAAGAGGAGCACAAGAGAACAACTCAATTCTGGAAGCTCTCAATGCCATGCAGAAGAGAATAGAAGAAAGAGAGAAGGAGGAACTTAAACAAAGAATTTAGAAGGTACGTATGAAAAAGAGTTGAAAAGGAGAGACCAACAGGGGAAGAAGAGCTAAACAGAAAAGAAAAGGAGCATGAGGTGGAGATCCAAAGAAGAGAACAACAGTGGAAAGAAGAACTGAACAGAAAAGAGGAACAAATGGGAAAAATGATGAAACTGCAAGGAGAAGAGTTCAAGAAAGAAATGCAGGAAAGAGATCACAATCTGTTACTGAAACTCAAACTGAGTCATGAAGCTTTCTATAACAAGCAGTTTGATCGTGATTCTCAACTCCTAGCATTGTTAGAGAAAAGAGATACAGAGCATGACACCAAATTTGGGGAGCAAATCAAGGGTTTCAAATTACTATACAAATCTCTACAGAGGGAGCTGGAAAACAAACCGAACGATGAGACAAAAAGAATGGAGGTCGAATCCTACAAAGTGTAAGGATTGGTTGAAAATTTAGATTTGATTAACAACAATCTTCTAAATTCTTGGAAGTCATGACTAAATGGAGAATACAATGAATGGCTTGGGAAGAGGCAGATGCATCGAACAAGAAAGTTGATCTCTAATGAGATTGTCATCAAGAACGACGAGAGGGAAACCAAGAAGAGAAAGGAAAGAAGGGAATGAAATTCCCTTCATTCCTACTCATTTGAACACTTTAGACTTGAACCTCTGGCTTTTGCCACCTCTTCAAAAAAAGAAAAATAGATCTTCTCAATTAACCCTTACCATCCTTATCCATTACTGTATCCAACGCTTGCAAATGAATCGAAATAAACAAAAAATTTAAATTGAATTGGTTGAGCGATATCTTGCGCTTGATTGTTTAATGTTGTTGTTTTTGTGGTTGCATGATTAGGAAATCAAAGTAGAAATAGTTCCATCAAAACTGCGAGAGGTCATTAGCTTAATTGAATGAAGCAAGAGTAGAGGTCAAATGAGGAAAATTAATAAGTGACAAAATGAATATAGTTTAATTGAAACACAAGGTGCAAAAATTACTTATATTTAATCGATAAGTCCGTAATATAGGAAGGTAATACAAATGTATGAACAAAACATATTTTTGAGTTTGTGGTAAGAACAAGAAGTTAAGGAACTGCTGAATATCAATCGACTTAACTACTCATCAATAAAAATGTGAGTCAAGATACTCTATAAAGTTAGTCACACTGCTCAATCCGCATTCTAGAATTTGTTAGATTATTGATTGAGGCGAAATCCTAGGTAATACAATTGACAAGAATGATGCGTGCCATTCTGGATAGTTTGAGCCATTCGAAGGAATCCTTATTAATAAGGATGATGCATATACCATAGTTCCATCAATTGAGCTAAACAGGCTGATTTTTCAAAAATAAGCCAATGGAAACCCCAACCCATCCAGAAAATTCAAATCCTTCAAGAAAGAAACCAATGATTACCTGCTAATTCAAGAAATGTTAAGAAACTGTTTGAAGGATCATATGTTTGAGGAACTCTCAAAAGGGAATGAAAAGAAAAAGGCAAAGAGCAGAAAATGCAACAGAAAAGAAGGCTTCTAGGGATGAGTTTTATCTTGTGGCCTAACTCTCTTGAACAATTAAGTTCTTAGGGGTGTTTCCACACCTAATACCCTAATGCCATCTGGTATGGGAGCTATTAACCCAAAGTTCGCTAAGAGTGTTAGAAAGCCTAAAAAGTTAAAACATTGCACTGTCCCTGAGTGGTAGCAAACTAAGGACATCCCCCAGTGAAATTACAAGTGTGAAATGCAGGGCATACAAATCAATCAAGAAATCAAAGAGATCCAACATGAAGTTTAGGGAGTTTATTAGAGAAACTATAAGAAAGAAAGGGTAGAAGAGAAGAGAAATGTTCAGTAATCTAACTCAAAATTCCTTCCATCCTACCCATTACCCAAGCCTAACAATATAAGCCCAAAAGACCTGATTGATCTTGAAGGCTGAAATCACCTACATTAGTGGAGATCAATATGAAAAACAAGCCTATGGAATTTGGAAGAATGGAAACAATCAAAATTGTGAAGAACTTTAGGGAGTTAAATGACTCAGTATGAAAATGAGAAGGGAAAACAATCCATTATTCAACAGGATCCAATGAATATATTGTTTGTAAAACAATTTCAACAGTTTAGTTTTGCATAGCATAAAGAGTATAGACCAACTGAATCGACTTGAAGCTAGATGTACGTAAAATTTTGCATACCTTACTGCAATTAAATTGGAATACCACCGCTAGTAATCGTGAGAAAATGTCCTTAAATTTTTTTATTTTGTCAGACAAGCAATCTCTTTTCTTTGCTTCGAGGACAAGCAAACTTTAAGTTTGGGGAGTTTTGACGAGCTTAAAAGTCATCTATTTCTAGTCCATTTTTTTACTTAAATTTCATCAAAAGAGCATTAACATCATAAAGTTGCGGTGAACTACTCATTGTTATTAAGGTAGAATGGAAGAGAATAGTAAGAAAGTGGTAATAGTGGAATAAAGTAGGTAATATTTTTATGAGCAGAATAAGAATCAATGAAATTATTGATCAGGTTAATGCTAACAGGCTACATCGGGAAAACGTAGAATACGGACTACATGGATAAATAAGAGGTCGACATGAATCGCAGAGAGATCAAATGTCGGTCCCACAGGTTAACGCGGCATCCCACAACGCTGAATGAATCGTTCACACAATAACTATGTCACGACATCAGAATCCATCTAACATTTAGGAGGCACCCTGCATCGATCACCAACAAAGATATGATTTATAATTATGTACATAACAAGAATACCATCGATTTGTTATGGTTCATGCCCGCGACACCCGTCGCTGCTAAAGCAAAGCGACTGGCGTGACTGGTTAGATGTCGCAACGCAGATCGGTGGGTCGCTGGCATCGTGAGCAACCAGTTGAAAGCCCCAGAGAACTAAGTTGATGTCGCGACGAGAGATTGATGTCGCGACATCAGGAATCAGCAGATGAAAGCTGAAGGGAAATGAACTGCTGTCACGACAAGAGGCTGAAGTCAATGGCGATCAAAACCATCAAGAGAAGACCGCAGTTATGGGCCGAAGGTCGCACGCGAGATCGGGTCTACCGCCCTACCGGCTGAAGGTTGAAGCTTCATGAAGTGAGGTCGCGACAAGATATCGATGTCGCGACATCGTGGAACGTAATTGCATCAAAGTTGCAAGACGCGGAAGAGATGTCGCGACAAGATATTGATGTCGCCACAACATGAGCGACCGCTTGAAGCCTATGTCTTCCATAAGATGATGTCGCTGATAAGATTGATGTCGCGACATCCGAAGACATCACAGAAGATCGCATGACTCGAGTCAGGTCGCATAAGATATCGACGCCGCGACATCGAGAGAACAATTGAAAACCCGCCAAGACTGAGAAGATGTAACAATTAACAAGATATTGATGTCGCTGGTCGCACGACCAACCAAGGTTACATAGAGTAAGTAGATGTCGCGACGTGAGATTGATGTCACAACATCGATGATGTCTCACGACAAGGAAACTGTCGCGACTAACAAAGGACTTGGCCTCGACACCCCTAAAATCACGTTAGGTTACATCAGATAGGCCTAATCAGGAACCCTATAACACTGTGCTAAATCATTCAAATTTCATTAAAGCAGTCATACTACGCATTTAGAGGTTCTGATAGTCAAGGCTCATTTTTAGTTTTTTTTTTTTTTTTTTCTTTTCTTTATTTTCTTTCAAGCTCACGTTTTTTTAGAGTAGATTAGTTTAATGCCCCATTTATTTTTTTGTTTCATTTTCTCTCGAATTGATGTAATCATGGTACGTAAGCCGAATACGTATCTAATTCTTTTCAAATTATCGCCTCGAAAGCTTGAAGTTTAGACAAATTTTCGAATTCTATTTACTCAGCTTCAAATGCGCTATTCTTATGATCAGAGGAATGTCAGAGCGTAATTCAAGAATTGAGGAACCCACCATTATATGAATGATATTGTTCTAATTTATCTTTCCTATTGTTATTTCCAAATTGCAAATTTCGCTTATGAATTTACTTTCGCTATGGGTTTAAAGTTTTGATCCGAATATCGCTTTTATACCCGTTTAAGACGTGTTTCATTGCTCGATTTCAAGGAGGTCCTTCGAGTGACACGTAGATGACATTCCCCGAGCTATGAACATCTCTTAAAAGGTATATTAACGCTATTGGGTGATCTATCAGTGCTTTGTGAGTTTACTTGATAAATCCTCTTCTCGCTTGGAAATCAAGATCGAGTCGAACGAGAAGTTATCCATTTAAATCCAACAAAGAGTTCACCTCTAATTCGATAGCGAGGCCAATCTCGTGGTTAGCCGAGATCTAATCAAGGAGAGGATGATCTATTCTAATTCCCCGAGGAAAGAGTAAACCCGAGTTGTATATCCCGGGCTGACCGATAACTTGGGAGCTTAAGGCTTACACCAAACGTGGGTATGAAGTATTGCAAAGAAAAATACTCGCAGTTAGGAAGTCCTCAAGGTAGTTATCTAATTCCCCGTATTCGAGAGAATCAGTCAAAAAATTAGGTAATGAAATGTGAAGTACGGAGAGATCCAAATTGAACTATTAACGCCGATATTCCGAAGGCTGAAAATCTTTAAAAATTTACAAGTTGACATAGGAATTGATTCTTCACAATAGCATTGATCTTAATGCGTTCTCTAAACGATTATCATTCAATTTCTATTCATTTTCCTAACTATCACTTATTCTTTATTCTTTATATTCAAGTTTATTGTTCATTCAGTTATCTCCCTATGTTCAATTAATTTTCCAAAGCACCTTAATGCTGGATCTTACTATCATTTAGTGGTCTACAAATAGTATGAAATTGAGTAGTCAGGGTAGTTGATCTAAAATTCTTGAGATCTCTGAGGGATCGATATCTGGACTTAAATCCATTTTATTACTTGTCGAATTCGCGGCACTCGCGCAGTAATATCGATCAAACCAAACTTTGAAATGACTTACTCTAGGAGATTTTGGCTTATATATTATAATTTCAACAATGTTTATGGCAAGGTTGCCGATTACCACAGTCCTTGGGTAGCAAGAGCAAATTTTGTGTGTGTGCTTTCTGTCTCACACGTAGAGAAACTCACTTCAGGAGCGCAGCTCCGAGTTCTTTCGCATTCTAGTCTGCCATCACAACACTCCTTCCTTTTCCTCTTCTTTTCCTTTCCTCCCCTTTCTCTTTTCTTCTTTCCTTTCTTTCTTTTTCTTCCCTTTCTCCCCTTCCTCTTCTCACTTTCTCTTTCCCTCTCCTCCTTTCTCTTCCCTCCCCTTCCTTCTTGCCGCCTCCCGAACTCAATCTTGCCGCCTCAAATCGAATGGGAACTCCCATATTTATAGGTTTCAAATGAAATGGCATGATGACATGACATGCCATGTGTCCTACATGTATAGGGTTTTGCCATGCAATGTGGACATACCACATGTCACTACATGGTTTTCCATGTGTCACCCACATGGCTCGCCACAAGCCACCTGGCATGGTCGCATGTGTCACCACATGGCTCGCCATGTGTCGCACACCTATTGCCTAAACATGTGGAAATTTCGACCGTCTCTAATCCAACAAAATTATATCGGGTAGCTAGATTTCATGCAGAAAGTATTCAATAAGCATAACCGCTTGTCATCCCGAGATCTAGAAAATTTTCAACTTTTCTCCTGACTATTCCGATAAATTACCATGTTGCCCCCTTTTTTTTATGAAAAATTTAAATTTAAAATTTTCACGGGTTTTACACTCCATTATACAAACTTTATATCTTCTTGAATTAAATGGGTGTAAGCATGATTATTTAGTGGTTTGCCTATTATACATGATTCCAGCTCAGTATTTTTGGATTTATGATATTGTTAGATTCAGAACATGTGGTTAGGGCAATCAAGAATTTCTGACATTATTATGTTATTTTTAATTAAATAAGAAAAAAAATATTAAACTCATCGGGAACCTCATAGACCCTTCCTATTCACATTAAGATGATATCAGTCTAATTTCTTTGTACTTAAACCCTCATAGTTTTATTTTTGGACTTTTCCCGCAAAAGGTCTCATACTAATTGATTGTTTTCATGTTTATATACTAATCGTCTTTCATTCCTACCAATAGAACATTATGACTTTAGGTATACCCAACAAAACTCTACCCACCATGGATATGGATATACAAATATCACTCTTCTCTTCCTATCTAAGGGATATAACAAACATTACTCCTCCCTTACCTCATTTGACTAAAATTTCTGACAACTATTTTTAAACATTATTTTAAATTTAGTTTGACAATAATTTTTTCATAAGTCTTTTTGTAGAAATAAAGGTTCCTAGAATATGATCCGCTTTTAAGATAAAAGAAAAACTTAGGAATAATTTTCTACTTTTATTTTGTAAAAACATTCTAAATTCAATTTAATGCTTCTTATTAAAATTTAAATAGTTTAATTCGTAACGATATGACCTAACCATGTAAATATGTCTGCTTGGACCAAGGGACCCCTTAAGTAATTTAAAACGCTGGGCCTTATAAGCTTAAAAGGAGCTCATACTTATCAGACAAGAACTCTTTCCAATATCCGATGCAGATGTGAAACACCCCACATGCAGACACAATTGAGGATTTATGTCTCATGAGATTTCGTGTGGTCAAATGGACAAGCACCCCCTACGAGGTCGAACATAATGGACCCCCACACCAGGGTCAAGATCGATTTCTGATACAATTTGTAACAACCCGATCAAACCATATAGATATTGTCTGCTTTAGGTATCTTCGGCTTAAAAACACGTCTATTAGATTAAAAGGAGCTCATAGTTATATGGTGTCAAGAACTTTCTCTCTTATCCAATATGAGATATGACAATAATGTTATAAATGTGAGGTATTTGGCTCGTGTTTGTTAGTTGGCTGGCACTTGCATAGCTAGCTTTAGTTCCCTCCTTGTGAACCAAGTTGGCTACCGTTTAATTTAACCTTTTGACATAGTTTGTTAGGCTAGATAAACCATTTCTGTCATAAGTCTAAAATAAATTATTGTTTTAAAATGCCCTTGATTTTAAATAATACTTTTTATGTCATTTTTGACAAATAATAACTTATTTTAGATAAATTAAAAATAAATAAAATAAGTCTAAATTTTAAGAAAATTTATTTTTAAATAAAAATCCTGTATCTATAATTTTGTTTTAAATATTTACTTTATCTACCTCAAAATAAATTTTTTAAATAAAATATTTGAAATGGGCAAAATTGATCGCTTTCATGTTTTATAGTGTCGATTAATTTTAACGTTTCAAAGTGTAAGGGGTAAATGTAAAATAAAAAAATTGAAAGTGGAGAGGGTCACTTTCTCATGTTTTCCATGGTGTAGGGAATTAATTTCAACATTTTAAAGTGCATGCAGTGAATGTCAACGAATATGAAAGTGCATGAGATAGTTTTAACATTTTAAAGTGCACGGCGCTAGTATCAAAAAGTATGAAAGTGCAAGGAGTTGAGAATGCATATTTCCTTGTTTTTATATGCTTTGTTCTTCCAAGAAAAGTAAATGTGTCTTCATTTCATCGCATTTGGAACACTAAAGCACTCATTGGCAAATAGGTTAGATTTTCATGTATAGTTTTATTAATTGATTTATTAATGATTTATTCGCCCTAATAAGTGAGGATTATTAGGCTTTTAATAATTCATATTGGCCGGCAAGTGTGGGCATACGTCTACCTGCAATGAGAGGGCCCGTGGTCAGAACTCAATATATAAAGAAGGCTCAAGTCCCTCCCAAACCCTAAGGATACGTACAATTCTCACATACAGGTTTTCTGAGAAATTTTTCCGAGATCGCTGAGAGTATCTATCTGCCGCCGTTATCAACAAAGGGTCATTCGGGAGAAGATCTTGAGATCTTGACGTCGTTTCTTTGCAGGTTCTTCATCAATTCCGCATCAAGAAGACATTCCAACCATGGATTCCAAATCAGGTACAGGTATGTAATTTTTTCAGTTTTTCTCCATTAATGTTATGCTTTCTGTTCTAACATGGTAATCTAGGTTGATTGAATCGTATCCCGCCTGGTATCGAGCCAACCATAGATTGGGACCAAAGATATGAATCGAGAAAAAAATTTCAGTTTTATGAAAAACGCGCATTCCGGCCTCGCCGAGTTTTTCTGATAAATCAAAATTAAATATTTTTGCATATTTGGAATCTACACGACGACGATCACACGGTAAGGTCTGTCAGCCGAGGTGGCCGACGCGCTTCGCTACGCCACGCCCACCACGCTGCTGAAGACGACGGCCAAAGACACACGCCAGATTCGATCCAATCCACCGGATGACGCCATGACGACGCCATCGGGCGATCTGCCAACACCACCGTACAAACCGGATCTAATCTGATCCGCTTTGTTGACCCGTTCGCTTGGCGGACACCGACGCGGGTCACGACGTGGCTGCCGACGCTGGTCATGACGCCATGATGACGCCATCTCGACGATCTTCGACTCGATCCTGACTGAACCGACCGACCGATATCACCCGACCCGCCGACTCGGCCAACGATCCGGCCTCGACCCGCATTAACTACAACGACCGGGCCACCCGGCTGACCCACAACGACCCGCCGACCCTATTAACAAAAACCCAGCACTCGTGACACGCCGCCACGCGCTTCCACACGCGCGAACCTTCCTGCGGCGAGGGCTGCAGGTGAGGGTATTTCGGGCACTGGAGATCCGTAAACTCAGATAAATTTCTACAATGTGGGTATATTTACTTTGCATGTTTGAAGCTTGTACATATGAAAATGCGTATAGAACCCTATTTGCCACTTAGGAATTCAGGGTATTTCACGTATTTTGTATTTCTCTATGGTTTAGGAAATACATATGGTAAGCACATGGCATTTGCACGTGATAAGGGTCGTGGTAGAGTCTATATTTGTTAATTATTGATGAATGATTGAACAAGAGGATTAGCATTGGTATATATATAGAATGTGATACATAAAGTTAATATCCTTGTATGAGAGATTTTCATGATTCAATTGAGTTGTATCGCTAAAGTGGCACACTTGACTGGCTCTCGAGAAATACCGCCTCATATCAGGGTGGGATGTCTCCTGCTCTATTACATGATCATACCCAAAGGAGGTGGTCCCGTGTTAGTTCATGGAGGGATACATGTATGGCATGTGCTTGAGAAATTGATCTTAGTGGTTCATACACCTAAAGGTAGATTTCACGAAGGATTAGAATATGCTCTCATGGTCATGTGGAGAATGTACAAATCGCATGTCATATTCTCTGCCCAAAGGTGATTATGTGATGATGTATGTAATTCTCTGTATGAGTATTCACATGATGCTGATTGTACTGTTTTGTTTTATTTTTCAAAGTCAATTTTTCTGTGAGCGGTAATTCCATTTCAATCGAGATCCTTACTGGATTGAATTTCAAGAAATGGAAAGAGGATTTTCAATTTGAATGGAGTCAAGGATGTTCACATGGCGCTTACAATGGATAAGCCGGCAGATATCACAACCTCTAGTACTGAATTTGAGAAAACTGACTATGCTGCCTGGGAGAGGAGCAATAGGATTTGCTTGTTGACAATGAAGAAATCCATACAAGAACATTTGAAAAGTGGTTTGCCAGTAGACTGTACTGCTAAGGAAATGATGGCAGCCCATAGGCTAGAAATCGAAGTTTCATCCAATGCCGAGGTTGGAACACTTTCAAAAGCTCTTCAACATGAAGTATGATGGTACAACTGGGGTTAGAGATTATGTCCCGATATTAGCGGACCTTAAAGGCGAAACTCCAAGTTCTTAATGTTACCATTCCCGAGCAAGCCACAGCATCAAGCCCCGAACACCCTTCCACCTCGATTTTGGGATTATAAAGACAAACTACACCCTAAGATGAGACTTGGTCAAGAAATGACTTGATAGCAAGGGTGGTGGCAGAGGAAGAAAAAGCTTAAGAGAGGCGAGAAAAGAGCATATGGCCTTATACGCCGTAAGTCCCATGCAGGAAGAATAAGAAGTTCAAAAGTCGAACTCATAAAGGTGCTCATGAAACTACCGGTCAAACTGACAATATAGGTCCAAAGAAGACATTCTTGAAAAAGGATGGTGATCACGCTTCTTTTGGCAAGAAGAAAGGACATGAAGAAGGATCAGGTAAAATTTAAAGTCAGATGTCCAAGCGTGCTTACAGGTAATGATTCTTTAATAATTTTTTGTGAATCCACCTATCTCAAGCACCATCCGCCTTGGTGGCTTGATAGTGGAGCAACTAATCATGTTGCATTTACCATACAGGGATTCATAAACCGGAGGAAGCCAAACAAGGATGAATCAAAGCTCACTGTGGGAAATAACGAGAAGGCTGAAGTCATGTTCGTGGGAGATGTAATCTTAGTTTTAGATTCTGGTTTTAAATTGATGTTGAAAGACACATTTTATGTACCTTCTTTTAGAAGGAATTTAGTTCGCATTTACGTTTGATTCATATGATTATTCTTTTGAAATTAAGAGCAATATTATTTCAATATTTCTTAATTCAAATAAGGTCAGGGTACCGTCATATGTCCAACGAATTATACATTAAGTTTATCTCCCACGACATATACGTAGCGCATGCCAAAAGGCTGTTTCTAAGAGACCACTACTTCAAGGAAGAGTCTTATGCATTATGGCATAACGACTTCTGGCCATATCTCTAAGGATAGAGTAGAAAGGCGACAAAGACTAATATCCCGCCCGCTTCTTAAAAAATGACTTAGAGATATGTGACTGTCATAGGGAAATGACCAAGACCAAGATAAGAAAGAAAATCGCAACCAGAGTTCGACTCTGTCGAAGTCATTCACACCGATAAGTGGACCTTATGTGGCAACCTTGTGTAGAAATTTTTGTCACATTTATTGGGATGACTATTCTCGATATGGTTATTTGTAATTAATTAAAGAAAAGTCTCGAGTCTCTTGAAAATTCAAGATTTTTCTGGATCAAGTCGAGAAACAATTGGGAAAAAGTCATGGGAAGGTTGTTAGATCTGGACCGAGGTGGAGAGTATTATGGCAAGCATGGCTGATGCCGATGCCTTAAGGGGCCATTCGCCAAATACTTAGAGGACTCCGGGATAGTACGCTTTACTATGCCCCGAGTCCCGAGCAAAATGGTATAGCCGAAAGGCTTAATCGCACTCTTACATGGAAATGGTATGAGTATGATATAGGACAAATTTACTCCTGCTTATGGGGCGGAAGCTTGAAAACAAATTTTTGTACATTTTGAATCGTGTACTACGAAAGTCGCTCCATTAACTCCTTTTGAATTATGGATCGGCGAAAGCCAGCTTAAACCATCTTAAGGTTTGGGATGTCCCGCTAAGTAGCTATATAATCCAACATTAAGTAAGTTTGACTCAACCACTAGGTGTTATTTTATCTTTACCCGAATATCTGGGGCGATATCGGGTTCTATAATCCCAATGGAGGCACAAGAATTGTGAATCGCGCATGCCTAAGTTTTGGAGTTTGATGTGGGTCAAGAGACGCAACCGTCACGCACTATCGGGCGATGATAAGACGAGTAAAGTGGTATCTCGTATCTCCTCCCATACGTATAATTGTGGAAACTCCCACACACCATATCAACCCGTCGAGACTAGGGATCCCGTTGTCGAGACAAATTCCTAATGATGTCCATCAAGGCTCTCGTGCATGATGGCAATTACTACTCCAATAAGGAGATCCACTGTGAGACGACAAGAATACCACCCACTATTTAGTCTATATAGAGCAAGACTACGACATTCCGCCTGTGGATCGATCCAATAACTTATGAGGAAGTCGCTGGTCTCTCACGAACTGGTGGTTGGATGCAATGAGAGATGAAATTCAATCTATGAGGCATAATGAAGTTTGGGAACTGGTTGTTCATCTATGTCATAGACCCATTGGTCGCGAAATGGGTGTATAAGACTAAAAGGGACTCTAAAGGAAAGATTATAGTTTAGCCGATCGTAGCCAAAGGTTTCACTGTATATATGAGTAATTATGAAGCAACCTTTTCTCCAGTCTCTTCTGAAAGATTCTTCGTGAGTGATCATGGCATTAGTTGCTCATTTTGATATGGAGTTACACCAGATGGATGTTAAACTCCGCTTTCAATGGAGACCTTGAATGAAGAAGTCTATATGATGCAACCCGGTTTTCGTGGCAAAATGATTCAGGTAAAACTTTGCATGTAGACTGAAAAAAGTTCATTTACGGTCTCAAGCAAGCTTCTGTGACAATGGTACTTAAAGTTTACAGCGTTATTGCTTCATACGCTTTCGCTGCAACAAAGCATCAACGATACCGCAACGCGAGGAAATTCATTTTCCCAATACTCTATGTGGATGATATCCGCTTGCGCAGCCGAATTCTATTATCTCGCACGGTATCGTGCCGGATGTTGTCAAAGAACTTTGATACGGCGACCTCGTGAGGCGTCTTTTCAGGCCGGGCAATTGAGATTCATAGGAATCGTTTCGCGGCACTATCGGGTTTATCTCGCAGGGCATATAAGCCGATCGAATTTTTAGAAAGATTCAACATGTAATAATGTAGCTTTCGTAACGCTCCCGGGCCTGTAGCGTGATAAGTCGAGGTCTATCACAATGTCCTCATCTCGATATAGAGAAAGCCCAAATGAAGAATGTACCCAGTGCCAGTGCACTCGGGAGTATTATGTATGCCTGGCATGCACTAGGCCCGGGAGACAGCTTTTGCAACAGACTTCTAGGCGATATCGCTCAAAACCCAGACATGATCATCAAGTTGTCGCTTAAGAAGGTTATGAGGTACTTAAAGAGACAAAAGACTATGTTGATTTACAAACATGTTCTCAGACCTACAACTAGTCGGGTATTCGCATTCGACTTTGGTCGGGCCGCCAGGATGAAAAGAAGTCAACAATCGGTTATATCTTTAAGTTGCTATGAGCGCAAGATCATGGAAAAGTGAGAAATGTAAATCACCTGTGGTCCTCTACCATGCAAGCGGAGTTTGTAAAGATGCTTTCAAAGAACTACCTGCACCTGTCTCGAAACCTCATTATGAGGCTAATCGTCATTTCCTGTGGATGTGCCCATACAATTGTATTGTGACACATCTCACAGTTGTTGTTTATTAACAACAACGAGGTCTCATGCCTAAGACAATGCTGAGGCCAAATACCTAATTTCATAAAGGAAAAGTTCAAAACTAGTGACGTCACATGAGCACATATCAACAGATGATATGATTGCAGATCCGCTTAACTAAAGGCTCTTCGCCTGTATTTGATCTATTGATGTCATTAACATGGGCTTGGGAGTATCATGGATACCGTGGAATTAGTGGAGCTTATTAAGTTTTATGTTGCTCTTAGAAGGTCAACTTAAATTTCACTAGATTTTTTGTAATAATTGAATTCAGATCAACTCTCGCATTCAATAAGCAGATTTGTGAATGTAGGTTTATCTGAGTTGAGTACATATAATTGATGAAAATCTCAAGGCATCAGGTAAACTCAATACAAAGCTATGGGGCATTCTCTTGCATTAGCCTTAATGTGCATGTTTTGTTACACATAAAGTAAAGTTGCCTATTTTAGGTAACATATAAGGTGTCTCACTGGAACCATGATGGATATTCTCTGGTGACACACTAGGTTTTGTGACACTTAAGGAGAGAGAATTTGACTAACAAAATGGATAACACATGAAGTATCACTCATTATGAGGTATTGTCCATTTAAACACACTACCATATCAACTATCGCAAAGTTGAAAGCACTCGTGACCATGGAAGGGCTTCATGTAAACATGCAATTACCGCCATGATCTTGTTCAAACTTTATGGGGATCTGGATTGACTATTAAGAATAATCTCTGCACTAATATAAAGGTGCGCATTATCAGTTTTGTTTCAATTAATATCGCCTCAGAGAATGTTAGATTTTCATAAAGGCTTTATTAATCTGATTTATTAACTGATTTATTCAGTTCACCATGAGATTATTAGGTTTAATAATTCATAAGGGTCAAGTGTGTGGGTTGAGGTACGGCCCGCCGTAATGAGAGGGCCTGTGGGTCGAACTCATATATAAAGAAGGCTCAAGTCCCTCCCAAACCCTAAGGATAATGCATAATTCCTACATACAAAAAGTTTTCTCGAGAAATTTTTTTCAGAGATCGCGAGAGGCATTCTCATTCGCCGTTGTCACCAAAGGGTCATTCGAGAAGATCTTGAGATTCGACGCTGCTTTCTTTGCGTTCTTCATCAATTCCGCATCAAGAAGACATTCCAACCATGGATTCCAAATCAGTAATGTGCATGTAATTTTTTCGCTTTTCTCCATTAATATGCTTTCTCGGCTCTAACATGGTAATCTAGGAAGACGAATCGCATCCCGCTTGTTGAATAGATGGGTTGTCGCTACATATGTCATCAATGCTGAAGTACGTAGAATTAGGTGCGTCATCTTTAGTTTTTATGCTCTATAACTCGTCCAATTTCTTGTTGAAGCTGGGAAGCAATTTCACCACAATCCTTTTTTGTCGTTTACTACTTGTTGAAGAACAAAGACAGAGTACTGATGTAGTTTCATTATATGAAGAGCATGACTTAAATGCAAATCTATAGCACAAGTCATAGAGCTTTAATTTACAAGGTTTTTTATTCAATTTTGCACAAAAGAGAGACGATATTAGTTGAAGTCATTTGCATCACGTAGTTATTCACCATCCTCAACTATGACAAAAAGGTTGAGACATTGTATATATAGCAATTTTAATTGAACAATCTATGCTCTTTCCAAACAAGCTAATTTAAGAGCCCTGTTTGGTTATAGTTTTTAAAGTGTTTTGTTTTTTGTTTTAAATAGCGAGAACACTCGAACAATGTGTTTTTTATTCTTCTTTTAATACAGAGAACAAAACATTAAATTTAGGAGAATACTATAAATCTTAGAGAACAACAAAATAGTATTATCTCGTATTTTCAAAATCCATTCTCAAGAAAGTTTTTAAAAACGAATCAATCGGATCCTAAGGGCTTCGTTTATGTCAGGTTCGGTTGGTGGATTTTAATAGAGTTCACCCAACATACAAAAAAGCACGAGAATAGGTGAATGCCGCCGGACTAGGAAATTATAGTATTTTCAAACTAAAATTGTGCCAAAATCTAACTCGGGCTTCAAATGAAAATCGATTCCTAGTTCCCTTGACAGTTCCTTAGAATCTAAGTGAAAAATACTTTGAAAATTGGATTGAATTGAAAGATAAGAGAAAAACTGTACGAACTAGCTGGAAAGATAACAAATTTCATTTCTACTGGGTTAGGCCTAAGCCCAAGCCCAAGCCCAAGCCTAAGCCAAGCCCATGAATAAAAATCCATAAGAAAGTGCCCATATCTATTTGTACAAGCCCATAGAAGAAGTCTAGGGGTATTTCTAAAATTTCTAAAAATTCTTAGAAGTCAAACGAAGCATTATCGAGGTTGTAGAGCAAGAGATACCAACATGGAATATACTGGGGAACAAGTCTCCATGATGGAGAAGAATTCTTAAGGATCAAGACTCCACAATGGAGACATGGAGGGGTTCTCAAGGAACAAGCTTCCTTAATGGAAGACATAGGCGCTACTTTAGAAAATGGAGAGAATGAAGAAATCTGCAACCTAGGCTACAAGTCTTCTACGTCTATAAAATGAGTAGAAGAAGATCAAGCAAAGGACATCCAATCAACCAAACAACCAATCAATCAAACCAATCAACAACTCAACAAATCGATTCAATGCCAATCTACTTTAGTAGATCATAGCTTTTCAATAAGTTTTCAGCAATTTTCAGCATTCTATTTCCTAATTTTATTCAAGTTCTATTAATCTTCCAGCATAGTATTATTTTCATATTGAAATCCAATGTTTCTTTCAACAATTTTAGCACTATATTTCCAAGTTTCAGTCAAGTCTATTAATTTTTCAACATTGTGTTATTTTATTTCTTCCTAGGGAGATCTAACATTTTTTTTTTAGCATTAATTCCTTCATTATTTCCATTCAGTGTTTTCTACTTTAATTATGAGGAACTGTCAAGGGAACCAGGGTGTCACGCCCCCGATCCCGGCCCGACCCGATTAGCGGATCCGAACCGAAGTCCGGGGCGTGATGCTATCTATACTATATCTATATACTTTACTGACTCTTATTGACATGTTCTTACTCGAGTCGTACCAGATTCCATTTGGTGCACAAACAATTTCAGTAATAACAAAAATCATTTGTACATATACAAAGGAACTACCACCGGAGTGGTGTCCATCACAATTTATACACATATACAGAGTCCCATTTACCTATACATTTAAAAATTTCTATTACAAACACATCGAGATTACGGGGCGTAAAGGCCGTATACATATCTCCGAGTCGGCCTTCTTTATCGATGTGGAATGTCCCGTCCCTATCCTTGTCTTCGCTTCTCAGAATTCATTAATGATTGAACACCGCAGTAAGCTTGCGCTTAGTAAGAACATAAGCATGGACAACCACCAATGGCGACTGTCACAAGCTTATACATATGCATATTATTTATCTATACACATTTATATAACTTTAATTACTTATCATCTCTATATTTCTATTGCATGTCAATCTTTTCTGTTACATATTCTATGACTTTGGCCTATCTCTTATCTATACTTTTACTATATTCCTATTTCTATTCTTTGCAAATTCCTATACTTGTCATGTGTTTATCTTTCACGCTTGTCATATGTCTTTTCAATATTCCTATTCTTTTTCATGTTACATATCATGTCTCTAGTCTATACCTTTTTCATCTTTCTTTGCCTCTGTATGGATTTATCGTGATTCTTTATACTATTACGTATATCATATCATTCCTTATCTATCACAAATACTTTGCCTATTTCTTGTCCCTGCTTATATCGTATACTCTGATCTATTTCATCTTATTTCTCAGATTATGTTCCTTTGCAAGTTTCCTATGCTTTTCGTCTCGTATACTTTCATATAACCTATCTTATACCATCTCGTACGCTTATCTACATTCTTATACTTTATATATTGTTCTTTCATATGTCTTTTAATTGCCTCAGTCTTTTCATGTTGTAAGTCAGGTTCTATCTCTATGTTCGACATAGTTGGCATCTATACTTTCATACATACATATTCATACTTGTACTATCGCGAACATTCATATTCTATCTATCATAATTTCAGGCTTTCTCAGATACTTTCATTACTTTTCTTGTGTTTATATACTTATTTTCATATCAAGTTATAATGTACTCTTGTTCTTGTAATTGTCTATACTTTCATCGTGATAGCAAGGTTATGCTTCTCTATATCGTCATATCTTCTATACATTACTTTTTTTGGTTCTCATGTCCCAACACCTTAGAAGCGGATGGAAACTATGTGCACTGAAGGTACTATCACCGTACGAAATGCTGATCTCTCGTCTCGTTAATACCCGAAGGTATCGCCACTGCACGAGATGGGTTGACTGTGTCATATGCTATCTGCACTGAAAGTACTATCACCTGCATTCCAGGCAAGGATCTCGCCTATCAGGGTGACTTTATGGGCCACCCGATCCAAACAGGATTCATCACTCCACTCCAAACGGCCTCAATATCTGCCTATGAATATGTCAGTAAAGATTCAGACTTTCCCTATAGGCATTCATTCATCCCTCTACCAAGTCCTGCTGCATAACTGCCTTTATTACATTTTCGCACATATCTCATAAGCATGAATAACTATTGTTATCATAATTGCTTGCATATATACTATCATTACTTTACTCGTATTAATTCTCATAACTGTAGTTTCACATTCTGGGCTCTCATATATCTATATAATACATATATTCATATCTTTTCTATCATTTAGTTTTGTCTATCATATTTCATGAATGCATCATGACTCTCAGAATCATATATCCATATATAGTTTCCTATATTCATATCTCTTTATATCATTTTATAATATTTTACAATTTCTTTTTTTAGCTATTCTTGTACTTTCTATATTCCTATCATGTAGGCTTTACTCATTCATATATTCATGGTATGTACCTTATCATTTATGTACATGTTCTCATTCCTATGTTGTCATCTTAATACTCATCGTTTGCTCTTAATATTTATGTCTTTTCTATCATGTGTTCAGTATGTTCCATTTTATTCATTTCGGTATAACTATCATATTTTCCTATCATCTAATGAGTTACTGCTATGTCTTTATCTATTCATATACTTTCTATATTTCTATCATGTTCCATCTATTTGTTTATGCATGACAATCATATGTTCACATTGTATACTCTTATATTCATATGTGCCATCATTCGAGTACTGTGAGGCTATCATATCTTATGATATATTCTATCATATCTTATCATATCTTATAACTTATACCTATCATTCTATGACATATCCTATACTCATATCATATTCATGTTTTATGAACCCATCTATACATATTGCATTTTCTATATTTTTTGTTTCATGGGCTATTACATATAGTACTTCATATACTTATGAAGTATGATGTCTATGATCACACCTCATTCATATATTCTCATTCCTTTATGAATCTAGTTTACAAGAATTGAATCAACTAAATCTGATCCAAATCTAAAGTTATGGCATTTCATGCCACCAGTCATTTTACCGATTTTTCTAGTGACAGTTTGTATTACTTATTTCCGGGGTCTTAAATTCATATTTTGACTCTAAGTCCTTATACTCATTTAAAGCTAAGGTGCTAAGGGTTCTATTCCAACTGGAATCACCCAATTCAGAGCACCGGAACTCAAGTTACGTCCAAAACAACCCGGACTTCTCTATGTTCAACTGGTGCAGGAAATGGACTTGCACATAGCCCCACTTTGAGTGAATTTTTGGGCTATCTAGAGTCAGAATTTGGAGATACTTAATAAATATGGTTTGTTCTCCTTGAAGTCTATTTTAATTGGCCACTTGAATCACTCAAATCGGATAAGAAATGAGCAAGTTATGGCCAAAATACGAAAACTGGTCGAAACAGGAAAACCAGAACAAGTTGTACCGGTAGAACTTAACTTCTACCGGTAGAACTTGGCCAAAAATTACCAGTAACGAAGTTGTACCGGTAGAACTTAAGTTCTACCGGTAGAAGACACCCGAGAATGCCCAGAATGGGTGTTTTCTCACCTATTTTTCCATGTTTTGATATCTAATCAACTCTACCCTTCAAACACACATCAAAACGTACTTAAATTCACTTTGGAATCTTCTTTTCTATTCAATTCATCTCTCAATTACATATATTTTTCAAAAAATCTTCCATGAATTTCCCCAACACAACTCTTAATATGTAAGGCACCCATACACAAACTGAACATGATGATTAGTTAGGCTTGTTCAACCCTAACTAATTTATTTACTATTAACCATGAATTCATCCTCTTAGCGGAGGATTCATACTTTGCTTGTACTCTTTATGGTTTTATCCACTTTACTTTCTATAATTGTTGGGTTAGGATGAAACCCTAGCAAAAACCCTAGATTTGGGCAAGATTATAACCATCAAAGCATGGAAATTCATACATAAATTCAGTTTCTATACTAAAGGTCATAGTTCCATACCTTTTGGTCCTCCATCTCTCCCTTTCTCTTTCCTCTTCCTCTTCTTCTCCTTTCGCTTCCCCTCTCTCTACGTTTTTCTCTCCCCAATTTGAGACCAATTTGGTCTTAAATCAATTGTTTAGTTAAGGCCATGTTTGGCCTTCAAATAAAACTCATTTTTGCTTTTAAGTTTTCATAATTGCATTTTAAGCCCTTCATTCTCTTATATTTCAATTCCATCTTTTCTCTATTTCCATAATGGCATATAACTTATTGATTTATATCATTTGGCATATAACTTATTGATTTACGCCATTTATGTCCTAAAGTGGTAAAGACCACTTTATCCTTGTCTCTAATATTAATTCCGGGTCTTTGTTTTATTTTCCGAAAATTCATATTTAGTTTTAATATAAATTCTAAACAAGTCCGAAAACTCACAGCAGATATTTCTGATGTTACACAGGAGTTTACATAACCTAATTAGAAGTCCAATCTTACGAGTCATTCCAGTTTGAAAACACTTTAATTTCCCCGACATGCCCACATGCTTGTATTTTCATGTTTCGTGAGATTAAAAAAATTACAATTCCTTGATAACCATCCTTTGAATAATTCAACTATGCAAATGGGAGAATTTGTTTAAGAATAGAAAAATTAATTGGAAGGAAAATTTACAGAGATCAGGTGAGTGATTTTAAAGTGCTAGACATAATTTTAGGTTGAGTATGATTTAGAAAAAATTTAATAGTTTCATTTTCTAAAAAATTTATTGTGAAAATGATATTGATTAGGTAAAGTTGTTTTTTAAAAATAAAATTTATTAAATCTTAGATTTTATGTTTTTATGAACGTCCCTTCAAAAAATAAAGTTTTTATCAAGGTATGAAAATTTTAATTGAGACTTTATATAATACATGCATGACATATTGTTATAAAATGTAACATTTCTATTTCTTATTGTAAATAATTTAATAAAATATCACGCTTTGTCAAATATATGTGAAAGTGAAGGAAACTTATAAATGTATAAAGCCCTACAAAAACAATCATCTCCTCGCTCACTCCATTATCCTAGGGTTCTACTGATATTCAAATCATTTTTATATTTATGCGATATACAATATATTGTCTAAATGTCAAATATAATGTTTGTTATAAATGTTTTTTGTATATTAATCTATAAAGTAATTAAAAAATTAAAAGTGTTATCTAAATTTCATTAGTAATGTTTTTGTATTAAAAGTAATTTTCTTAGTAATTTTTTTCATTTCTAGTATTTTCTGAGTTTCAAAAAGAGTCTTAGAATTTTCCTTTTTCCTAGCACTTTCCCTGAGTTCTAAATGTGAAGCTTGGTGTTCCAAATGAAGCCTAAGTAAAAATGTCTTGAAAAAATCAATAAGTATAAACCTTAATCTAATGGCTTAACAACCCTTTTTCTCATCAGACTTCCTAGCCTGTTTCCATGCATGTGGTGATCACCAAAAAACTTCTCATAAGCAATATCTCATTTCTTTGAAAGTTCTAAACATTTTGTGTACTTCCTAAACACTTTCACACCTTTAAAAGACTGAATGTTGAGGTTAGACTCTTGGTTGATGAAACTGGGAATTGTCAAAGAAATAACCATTTTCATCTTTGTTGCATGTATGAAGAAAAGGAACTAATCCATTATTTAACTCCCACAACCCATATATTTCTTAGGAATCCAACATCAAGGCCATCAAACCAATAATAACTGGCAGTAAATAAACGTCCATATAAAAGTTCCCACCATATATCACTTATATAAGCTCACCATAATACCTTCCGATCGAGGTACTAATAACTCTTGAATATCTATCATAACTGAAAATGATAAAATTTAACTATAGAAGTACTAACTTTTGTAAATATAACCTAATTAGCATTTTCCAAGGAAGAACCGTAGATATCAACAATTAATAAAATATTAATTTTATAAGTAGACCTCAATAATCTGATTCCAAGGACCATCAATCAAAAAGTAAACTGGTTTACTACATACTCATTTAAAAAAAGGAATATTGACCAAATAGCTAGCATTAACACCCACCTAACGTCCAGTACTGCCTTAAACATTGGCGCCCATGATAAGACATTGTAGTCGGCATGCAAACCGCTTTTCCGATGAATCAGATATCAAAATGTGAAAACATGCAACATAAAAATTTCTTGAACAGAAACAGCAAACTAAGGTCAATCTGTCTTGAAAACTTGAGCATTGCTCCTTCTACAGTGCCATCTTCCATTGTTTTAACTCCAGGCATTGATTTATGAAACGGGAATATTTGGTCCAAATGACCATCAAGAAAAAATGACCGTCTAAAAACATAGATCAGCTGCTTTGTCGCAACAGCCACGGCGCAGTGAAGTGGCCACATCATAAAAACTGCACATATAAAAGCCAAAAATTCAAACACTGATAACAAATTCATATTCTCAAAAAATAAAAAAACAACCAGTCGGCCTACTCGCAATATAAAACATCAGGTGAATAGCCTAATTGGCTAACAAGAACTATATCGTGAGCTTTCAAATGGTTTCCTACGTAATGTCACTATCCACTAAATGTAACTTTCCCAGTTGCTCCATAATCCTCCATTCTCGCCAACAATGCCAATAAACAAGATTAGTCTTTCATTTTCTACCAAAGAAAGAAAATTAGCAAAATAAAATTTATCTTACCAAAGCAGTGAATGATAGCTGCCGGTTGGCACTCCGACACGAAAACCAGCCAAATAAGAAAGTTTTACTTGTATATCCAATGAAAGCTTGCCAGCTTCTTGCATTGTTACCTTAAGACAATCATCGTCCATAGTACTCAATTGTCCAGCCCTTCGTTTAAGATTAATTCCTACAAGAACACATGAAAACATCAATACACCGTGCTAATTCAAATCCAATCATGGTCAAGTACCTCTTTGTATCATCCTCGCATTAATGACTTGATCGGTTCAGGTATTAGGACAAACTTAAGTCCGAAACGATGTAAAACGGAGATATCCTACAAATACAAAAGCATGCCATATGAGAAATTATTGAACAGAAAGAAACACATCATCCAAATTAACACTACCTTCAATAATGCTTCCAACAGGGTGGGAATGATGGCTATTCCAGAGCCGATGGCTACGACAAAGGTCTTGTCCTTATGCCTGAGATAAACATCTCCTTTATCCTCGCCTCCAGCATCATGGCCAACTCCAAGTGCACGATGGTGGCCTCCAAGTGAACGTTTGTATGAAAACTTGCGTTCCACCCTAGATAAACCTTAGGGCCTCCACTGAAGGCACCATAGCCGCCTTTAAGTGCACGATGGTCGCCTCCAAGTGAACGATGGTATGAAAACTTGCTTTCCACCCTAGATACCCATTTGCTGGGAACCTTAGGGCTGGAAGTTTGTAGGCTATATTTAGGAACAAGGCCAGGCAAGGCAAGTTTGAAGCAGGGAGGAGTAACAAGGCATGTTTGCATGGAAATGAAAGAAGCAGAGGCCATGGAGAGGAGAGAGATAATGACAAGAGATAGGAACAAGACAAGGTGATACGATTGAAGAGGAAGAGTGCGTTTATATATAGTACTGTTGCAAGACCTTTTTCGGTCGCCCCTCCTTTCACCCCTACCCACTAACCGCCTCTCTGTCGCAAGACCTTTTTAGGTCGGCCCTCCGTTCACCCCTACCCACTAACCTCTCTGACACTCTCTCTCTCTCTCTCTCTCGTCTCTGCATCCACTAATTACTCAGAGTCTCACACCCTCCTCCCACCCATACTCTCTCTCTCTCCAGTCTCCACTAACTAACTAAGAGAAAGCTACTGACCCCCCCCCCCCCTTGATTAGGACTTAGGAAGCCTTGTGATAATAATAGAAATTTACTCAAAGTCAAGACCTGTAGTGGTTAAAGCGCAGATATGTATGCCCCATCAAATACTTATATTTAAAAGAAGATATTTTACCTTATAATTAATGTTAATCTTTCTATACTTCAAATTTCTTTACATATGGGCAGAGTTATGAAGTGTTAGGAATCAAAGAAGCAACACGAAGGATCGGTAACGGCAGCCAAATGCACTCTCGTTATAAGAAATTAGGATTCATAGAAAGATAAGGGAGAACAAACACTGAGATTATTTTATCCGGTGGGAGTCAGAAATATTCCTTTGCTATTTTCGTCCAAGGCAACCCACCAGTTCACCACCCTCTTTCACTTAATTCTTTTCTATAGCCTATAGGTGCCTCAGACTTTCTCAAAAGTCGAAACCCTAAGGAGTAAGGGATGTGTCTTCTTTCTAGTACAATGGCAAACCTACAGCTTTTCTCTCTCTCTCAATCAATTCTGAAGTCTTAACCCCTCGTTATCGCAAGACGGTATGGTCTTTTATCAGAACAGAAAACTCCTTTCTGTTTTCACTGTTATTCGATCCAGGAGTAATAAGACGCCCATTACTTCACTCGCCATTCCCAATCCAATGGGATTGCGACACGAGGGAGGAGAGCGTGGTTATTGTCTGCGGTGGATATCTTGTTTTTGTTCTGCGTGAGTAGACTAGAGAGCAGTGGCCTAGTGCGTTATTCCTTTATTTTATTTATTTTCTGCAGGAAATGATTGAAGATAGAAAGGCCTGGGCAGAGTTGGTGGAGGCACCAAAATAAAAACCATCTTTAGTACTACGCAGCACATTCTTTCTCCAATTTCTGTCCCAAATCGGTCCCCTACTTTAACCCAAATCCTTAACTCGTTTATCCTTTTCTACTTGGAATTGAAGTTTCAGGGAGACACAGGCAGTGGTTTTTTGTACCCTGAATATTTTCTTGATATTTGTTCTTATTCTTTGTCGTCAGTACCTTTCTTGACTATTTAAAATATGGAAAATAATTCAAATTTATGAAATTATACGTATCCAACTATGATTATCTTATATTCAGATATAAAATTCATATTTCCCATTAATGTTTTATGTATTGAGGACGCTATGTATGAATCACTGGATTGCGGAGAGAGATGGGAGAGCTAACTTCCACCGTGGAAGAACCAGAAAAAAAGTCTACTGAATCACATGGAATGGAGAGAGAAAGAATAAAAGGACATGGAGAAAAAAATAAATAAAGAGGAGTCCAAGAGGGCGAAGAAGAAAGCAAAAGGTGGGGTAACAACTAACAACTCAGAGGAAAAAGAGGAGAAAGATAAAGAAGAAGGAGTAAAAAGAGGAGTGGCAGATCCAAGAGTGGGCGAGGAAGAAAGCAAAAAGGTGGCCGGGAGGTAACAACTCAGAAGAAAAAGCAGTCAAAATTCAGAAACTGAAGAGTTGTTTCAGGTTATGCAAGCAACGGGTAATAAGAGTTTAAAATTGAAAAAGGGAAACTATTCTAAATGAGACATAAAATTAATTGAAAAGCCTATATATATATATATATGAGATGATCTTATATGTATCAAATGTGAGATTATCTTATATTGCGAACATGTCTCAGATTTACCCAGAAACCTAAAGCTACACAGAGACAGGCAGACAGCTCCATCGGTACCAAAACAAAGACCAAAAATGACAAAAAGAAAAAATGACGTTCACGTAAAGTTTTCATCTATTTTCAAGTTAGACTTCACTCTACGCGTTTTTCTATCTTGAAAATGAGGGAAAGGCTATTATTTCTTACAAGAATGGATGAAATGGAAAGGAGCAGAGTAAGGTTGGAGGTGGCCGGAGGCACAGAAAGCTCATCTTAGCAAAACATGTACAAAGCAGCAGATCGACAGGTATGAGAAATCTTCTGCAGCTCTACTTCCACTAGTGTCTTGGCCACTACTAAGCCTCCAAATTATTACATTTTCTCTCTCTCTCACTTCAAGTTTTACTCCTGAATATTTTGTTGTTATTGGTTCTTTATTCTTTTTGTCAAAGCTTTCTTTGAACTAATTTAAAATGTAAAAGGTGTTGTCAAAAAAAATGTAAATGGTGGGTATTATAGGTTTATAAGAAATAATTTCGCATATTAACAAATAAGCATAGTATTATAAAATGATTTTCTAATTTGTACATGGTTGTGCAGATTTTTTTTGCAATGAAAGCTGAAATTTCTTATTTATTCATAAAAATCAAATTGTCAAAACATTAGATATTAGAAGATAACATAGTATGCAAGTAAATAGCAAGAAGAAATGAATCAAGACTTACATAAAAGATAATCCTAATATACTTAGAATATTTAAGATTTCAAGTTTGATAAAACATATCAACTAATGGGGAGTTTGACGCTGACTTTATCCGCTAATGTTGTTGTTTAAATCAAGCCCACACAAAAATCAATGCACAAACACACATCGTGAATAAAAACATCGTAAAATATAAGAAAATAAAGGAAAATCAAAATGAAAACTTAACCTGATAAGTTAAACTATTTTATTAAAGGAGAAAGTTAATATATGAGTACAAGAAACAACGAGACGGGCGATTTTAAGTCAAGAAAGACAAAAAAAAAGTATCCCTTTTCTAACGGGGATGAAAAACAAATCGAAAAAAATTAGGGTTTCTATGAGGAGGAGGGGGTGGCTAGTTCTTTACATTGGTTGTATATTGAGATTTAATAACATGACTTTGAGTGTAATATTAATCAATTTCAGTGAATATGAGACTTCCATACCTCAGACCTTTAAACCTTACATGAAACATATTTAGCCCAAACCCATAAATTTAATCTTTCTAAATATACTGTCAAAGTAAGTAACTATTGATTTTATAACTTAATAATTAAAGTCGATTTTTTACAGTCGAATTGCTGCACATTTAGGATTTTTTTTTTTTTCATTTGGTATACTAAATTTATGGTAGCACCGTACTTTCAATATTTGAATATGACTGAACGGAAATTTGAAAAGGAGCATATTTTGCAGCCCAGAGTCATTAAAGTAGAGGAAGAATTGCACAAAAAAAAATAATAATAATAGTTAAACCAGTTCATTAGATTTCACCGCCAAGAATCGTATTCCTAAAATCAAATTATTAGAAAAAAAAAATACTTTGGTTACAATATATTTTTATCGTAGATAACAATCACTAATAATTTTTATGGAACCGATTTAACTAAATTAGAAAAAAAAGGTTGTTCACTTTTCTTTTATGGACTTTATATTTTTCTTTTTCTTTTTCGAAAAGAAAGACTTTTTGTGACACCCCAAACGGGGGTCCTGTGGACAACCACAACCCCGCGAAATTCCTATGTATTTCAGGTGACCCGATACCACACTTTTGTGTCCCATTTATCGGGATCCATATTTTTAAAAAAAAAAATCAGGTAGAGTCTCCTTTGTTCGGGGAGCTCTACCCAACATATAACCTGTATAACAATACAATCATAACTCATCCAAATAGCTCTCAGTTAAGTATTATCACTCCATGTAGTGGTCTATCTCGGGTCCATATCCCCAATATACATCCCTTTATCGGGACCCATTCATTCACATTTAAATCTAAAATATGAAAATAAAACGCTTAATTACAATCCATAAAAGTCTGATCACAACCTTCTTACCATATTTACATACCCGACTATTTATACAATAGTCCAAAAGATTTTAATTACAATTCTCTTTACATAAAATACTTTTTATAAAATTATTGTCAAGGCCACATGTTGGCCTTCTTCACAATCACGACATCGTCGGAGCGCCGTCTTTCTGTACACCTCATGTATCCGGGAAGGGTCCCACACAGTACGAGCAACGCCTCGATGTAAAAATCCCTCCTACAAGGGCTACGCGCATAAACATCAAACCATATTTCCATATAAATAATGTAATCCCATATGGAATATTCCATGTCATGTATGATGACCTCATGCCCACAACCCGAGTCCTGACCGACTCCCTCACACACACAAATGCCAAGTGTGAAAATCGCCATTGGTGTTTCACCTAATGACTTAAAACCACGACAACCCTCCAATTTTAATTTATCAAATCTCAAGGCTTATTCGGGGTTGCGACTCCGGGTCTCATCGTAGACTTTGCAACGTCTTCTGACACTTTCGCGAACTTTCATCACTGTATCCATATGTCTGACTAAGAATAAAATTTAGGACTTTCACTCTGGGGGGATCTACCCCATCTTGCTTCACCCAAACACACGAAATTTATTATTATTATTATTTATACAACCGCTGAAGTTCATTTTGACGTTGTCCCATTTCCGAGCTCACTACACATTCACCAAGAATGGTGAATAATAGTACTATGCACCCACGCCTGACTCGACGCGATGTGACCATGCATATGAAATGCAATCATATCATTTCATGTTACAGGCCACGCCACATGGTTACAAGAGCTACATGCAACATTTATAAATCTCGGATAATTATATTTCCTACATATAATTTCTATTTATCACAATTTCCATGTTAATACGTCAAGCAAGTATATATTAACATGATTTTTACACACAACATCATATCATTTATTTTTCCAACAATAACACACAAAATAGCTCAAATCTCGGACCCATATAAAACATGGCACCTCTTGGTCCCTTCACGGTTTGTCATCGAATTACTGTGATACAAAAACACACCACAAAACCCAAAGACATCAGCCTTTGATCAAAAAAAACTAAACCCCAACCAAATTCCTGACCGCTCGAAAAACAGCTTAAAATCATGTCCGGATTGTCTAAAAACAGCCCCTAAAATTCAACCTTGAATTATCCTAAAACAGTCCTGAAATTCAGCATGTACTGTCCCAAAACAATCTTGAAAATTCCTAAAAATTCCTACACTCCGTCTCAAAAATTTGGGACTGAAATTTATGACATCTCACGTCTCATGCAAATCACTAAGTCATTAAATGACTATGCTAGAAATCTAAGTATGAAAATTCTCACCGTGAAATTTGACGGGAACCCAAGACGAAAATTCCACGCAGCTCTCGGCGCGTGACCGATTTTGCCTTTTACTCTAACAAAACCTATAGTCCGATTGTAGACTAGAAAAAAAGAAGAGCAGAAAAAATAATAATAAATCTTTCTTCTCTCTCTTCTCCTCTCCATGCCCTCCGTAGTCCGCCCCTCTTTTCCTTTATGACTTTATGCTCGCTTTTTTAATTAATATTACATATTATTTCTTATTTATTTATTTATTTATTTCATTATTTATTCTACTGACACTTATTCATTGCGAGCAATCTACATAAGTGTATCATATGTCAAGTGTCACGTACACCGACACCCAACGCCTCGAAAACGTGAAATTCGACTATCTCAAAATCCAAATCGAAATTCGACAGAATCTGGGGATTTCGAGACTTAATTCAATCTGAAGTTCGTTTGGCCAATCCAGATCATACTTTTTTTTTTTCCGGTTTTCAAACTAAATTACTGCTTTACCTTTTCATAAAAATTGAATTTTTTCCGGGTTTTACACTTTGATGAGGCATGATATGCAAAAATATTTCAAATCATGCAAGGGAATGAAGTGATATTTAATTCTTATAACTTGAATGCTCTCAAATGGTCAACTGTGGACTCACATTTACCAAATAAGAAAGAAAAGTACAACCCTTATTCAAACTTGAAAAACAAAAACAAGTGAAAATCACGCCCTCCCCACAAAAACCTAAAAATAATTTTAATTTAAATCTTGTTTTCGGTTATTATTCAAAATTACAATCTTGTTGACTTATTATATATTTAACTAAATTATTATAAAAATAATTTAAATATTTATAATATATCATTATACAAAAAATATTTTTAAGATATTATTCAAGTGAGTATAGTGGCCAGCAAGCTTACCACTTGAGGGCATTTCGGTTCTAAATTTAAAGTCACTATTTCATTGCATGTTTTGTTTATTTACTTGGATTGGTTACAATGCTTTAATTATCGCCTTTCATTTCTATTTTCATTATTTCATTTCTTCACGACATGTTTACATAATCCTAAATATTAAATTATGTGTATCCAAATACATTATCTTATAACAAGAATATAGTGGTCAAGCATGTGAAATTTGAGTTTAATACAAATATCATATTCTTAATATTTTTCCTTATATTGTCATAATTTTAAGTAAAATTGTGCTGCATGTTTTAATTTTGAGTATATATTTTAAAATATTAAAAACCATGTACCTGAAAAGGTCAAAATAAAATTAAATCTTGAAAATAATTAAAATTTTATTTAAAGAGTGTTTTATTTAAATAGTTAACAAAACAGTTTTAAAATTTTAAAATAAATAGATATAAAGATATTGAAAGATTTTAAAGATATTTTTTATATAAAATATTTATCTTGGATCACACCTACCAATTACATTATGAAATATGATTATTCCTTTTACAAAATATAAAATCGAATGATATTAGATTTGTAAATCCAATCCTTCCTACATTTGAATTTGAAAATATATCTTTTTTATATAAAGACCTTCAAAATTTTCTTTCGTCTAAAAGCGTAATTATTGATAATATGCCACGTGCTCCAAAAGATTTTGTATATATATATATATATATATATATATATATATATATATATATATATTAATGATTAAGTTATATATGTTAATGTTTCTGAATATGAGTCTAGCAAAAAAACAAAATCATTTTTTTTATTTAAAAGAGTTAACAAAAACAGTTTTAAAATTTTAAAATAAATAGATATAAAGATATTGAAAGACTTTAAATATATTTTTTATATAAAAATATTTATCTTGATCACAACTACCTGATCAATTACATTATGAAATATGATTATTCCTTGAATCTAAGTATAAAATAGAAAGCGATATTAGATTTGTAAATCAACATTTCCTAAATTTGAATTTGAAAAAATATATCTTTTTTATATAAAGATCTCCTTCAAAATTTTCATTCAAAAGATAATTGATAATATACACGTGTCTAAAGATTATATATATATATATATATATATATATATATATATATATATATATATATATATATATATATATATATATATATATATTAATGATTGCATTATATATATTAATGATTGCATTATATATGTTAATGTTTTGAATATGAGTCTAGCAAAAAAACAAAATCATTTTTTTTTATTTAAAAGAGTTAACAAAAACAGTTTTAAAATTTTAAAATAAATAGATATAAAGATATTGAAAGACTCTTAAATATATTTTTATATAAAATATTTATCTTGATCACACCTACCTCATCAATTACATTATGAAATATGATTATTCTTTAAACGAAGTATAAAATCGAAATGATATTAGATTTGTAAATCAACATTCCTAAATTTGAATTTGAAAATATATCTTTTTTATATAAAAGACTATATAGAGGAGATAGTAGTATATATATATATATATATATATATATATATATATATATATATATAGAGGGTATATATATATATATATATATATATATATATATATATATATATATATATATTATAATGATTACTTTATATATGTTAATGTTTTGAATATGAGTCTAGCAAAACAAAAGCATAAATATATATTAGTGATGACTTTATATATGCTAATGTATTGAATACGAGTCTTGCAAAAACAAAATCATAAATTCATCTAATGCTTCAGGTAATACTTACTAGATTTAGTTTAAAGAGCCGAAAGGCAAAGTAATTAATTAGAAACTAAACAAAAAAAAGTTCAAACGAAAATGTTTATGAGTCAAGTCCATCCGAAAAATTTCGACAATGCACCATCGACGAGCTATCTACCGTATGAACCGAATCCAAGGCTGTTGTACCAGTGCATGACCTTAAGATTTAATCACGCCACGATTAGCGGTTAAGACATAAACGAGCTTCTCTGCTTTAAGATCCAAGGCGCATGATGTGGCTAACTCGTATAAACTGCAATATATAAAAGTAAAAAAGTGTAACAAAAGTTCCCCAATATGCAAAAAGCAAAAAAGAATTGCTATACTGCAATACAAAATTTCTCCAGGTTTAGTGCTAAGACCGGGCTTAGAAGAATTACATGGTCAAGGCCAAGATCATTCGCACTGCAAGCATCCACGTTCTTAACTTCGCCGGTTACTCCATGAGGGGTAGTAATTTTCTGCAAACAAATAAAACTAGTCCGGCTGCTCAATAACAAAATAAAACTAGTGAGACGAACTTATCATCAAACCCCTACCCTCGCTGGCTAATTATAGTTACTAGCACAATCGGTACACTAGTATCATTCGAAGAAAGAATAGATTGTATATCTATTGATGCCTTGGCAACTTCTCCCAATGCTAACTTCACACAAGTAGGTTTGTCAATGATTATTGATGGTGTATCATACTAGCATAACTCAAAAAACATGTCAATACATAATGCGTTAATCTAACCAATCAATGACGGTGCCAGTCACTACCACTGGATGCAACACATGTTAATGAGGTGGTTTGTTCCAGGGATGAGGACAAACTTAAGTCCCAAACTATGAAGGAAAGAGATATCCTACAAATTACAAACAAATGTGTCAGGTAAAATCTTAAAACAAAAAACACATGCAAACTACAAATATGAGATGCATAATTTCGCACTTTTCATGTGGGATTGATCACTAAAGTTACGAGCGATCACCACAACAAATGTCCGACCACTTTGTTTGAGAAGCTGCTCTCTATCTCTAAGAGAGCCTTCGTCGCTCGCATCAACATCGCCAATTGCACCTTCGCGTCGTCACCGCTATGCACCTTCGCCGAAAAACTTGCATTCCACCACACAACTCCATTTGGCGCCAGAGAAACCTACTACTGCAAGTTTGGTGTGCCATATTTAGAAGGAGGGACAAATAGGTCACATTTGAAGTAAGAAGAGAACAAGGCAAGTTTGCATAGAAACGAGAGAAGTTAGAGCACATGCAATGGAGAGAGAAACTTCTTTAACAAGTTAGGTCATATGTTAGGCGAAGAGGGTTTATGTAAAGTAGGAGTATCACGTGACTGCATGAAGTTTCACTTCAACAAGCCGTGAGTATTCTATTATAATCCTCTAAATCTTTCATAACTCTCTCAACCTTTTCTCTTAAAAAGGCGTGATGCATAGTTTTATATATGTAACGACACGATTACCTTATATAACTCTCTCAATCTTCCATAATCTTCTCTCAACCTCCATTAATTCTATCAACCTTCTTCACATTGGGTGATGGAAGTGTAATCCATGGGGATAGTTCTATGTGTAACGGACACACGTTACCTTATTAGTTCCTAAATTATGTGGAGATGTAATTCCTAAATTATTATCACTTTTAACAAACATCTTATTATTATTAATATATATATATATATATCAAATTATTTTTAAATAGATGAAGATAATATTAATATTAAAAGAATGAGATATTCTAAAAAAAATTAAATAAATAAGTCAAAACCCGTGTTATTTAAAAATTTATTTTTAGAGTTTATGGTTAATATTTAGGAAATAAAAGGAAATAAATAAATTGAAATAACCTATATATGGAATATCAGGTACAAGAAATTGATATTTTTTACTTTCCAAACAATAAGATACGTACCTTTACTATGAAAATAATTTAAATATTTCTAAAGATATTAATAATATCTTTTCATTATAGAAAAATATGGTTCATATTTATGAAATAAAAGGAAATAAATAAATTGAAATAACCTATTAATGGAATATCAGGTAAAATAAATGGATATTTTTTACTTGCCAAACAATAATATAATGTATCTTTACTATCAAAATAATTTAAATATTTCTAAAGATATTAATAATTTTAAATATATCATTATAGAAAATATTTTCTAAGCTATTGTCCATATTACTTAATATTTTACTTTTAGAGTTTATATTAATATTTATGAAATAAATAAATTGAAATAATCTTATTTATAGAATATCAAGTAAAAGAAATTGATATTTTTGACTCACAAAACATACGTACTCTATCTCCTAATGTTTGAATTAATTAGACATCATTTTGTCCCTCTAAACACCATTTCGCTTTATATTTACTAAGCATATGGAAAGTGGAAAACATATTAAAAAATAATTCAGTTTAGGTTAGATAGTCTTAAAAAAACCATAAAATTCAACCCACTGTAGACAAAGTATTTAAACGCCCACTGTAAGATTTGGCTATTTCATTATTATAGAATATATTAAAAAAGATAACTAAAAGAATTGGGTAAGAACAAATGACTATAAATAATGGAAGCTTTTATTTATTTATAAATCCTTCCACACTTTCAAACAAACCAAACTAAACTAATCCTATATTTAGAAGAACATTGTTTTTTCTTTTTTAAATGTTAACATGTGCGTTTCAAATAAATTTTTAATTTTATTACGAATGAAAGGGCTCTAGTTCTCTTGACCCATTTGTGGTTGGGACATATGTCCTAACATACTGAAACCCAATGGGCTATCTTTGGGCCACCTGAGCTCAACAAACAAATTGGTATCGGAAAGCCCAAGCTCAGTCTATGGTTCCCAGGCGCTCTAATAAATCATAAAGCAAATGGAATTGGTCCAACCACATGTCGTAGTGTAATTGATAACCAGTAGTACTCCTCCAGGGATAACATCTGATTCGAAAATCTTACTAGGTGGAACAAAGATGGACCCAACACGGACACAGGGTTGTCTTACCCATTGGCCGACTCAAACCCCTGCAAACGCATCTCAGCTGTTCATCCCCTACAAATTCTAAACCATTTCTTTAATGCTGACAGAGAGGAGAGGACTTAACCTGATATTTCACAAAGATATCAAAAAATGCTTTGTTTCAATAATCATTTTGCATGCTTTACTTTCAATTAAATAAATAATCATTTTGGCTGTTTTATATGTTTTAAAATAGAAAATATAATAAATGATTGTTATATAAAATATAGTAATCCCATATCTATAAAAATAAAATTATTGTGTTACATTTTTTAAAACGATTTGGTTGTTTTCTTTACAACTATTGTGTTATTCTAAAAATAGTATTAAAATTCTGAACTTTAAAGATTTTTACATTTAAATCCCTAATAAATCCCAATATTTTATAAAAGTATCCACAATTTGTAATCAGAATATTCGCCAAGTCTAACATGTTTATATATCAACTTACAACAGAACCCAAGCTTACTCGCAACTATATAGTCATTTTTAGTTGCACTCAATTTTTACCACAACTATGTAAATAGCTTAACAGACTCAATCCTAAATACAATTATGATCACTTTTACCAGACGCACCCCATCCGTGAACTATGAATCACTTCTTACTGGCACTTCAATCATATCCGCAACTATAGAGTCACTTTTAGTTGAGACTAACCTAATAAACAAAGAACTATAAAGCTCACTCTAATCAGACACAATCATATTCGCAACTATAGAAATACTATAACAAGAACTCAATAAATATGAAACTAAAATACGCTTACTGCAGCCGCAACCATGAAATGGTAATCATATTCCTCTTGCCATTATAGAACGGAAAGCCATTAGCTTATCTGCTCTCTCTCCTACGTCTCACGTCGCTGATTTATAAAGACTATTATTTTTACAAAGAACGATTGTAGAAAACTGGTGGGTTTAAGTTTGTGAGAGGCCATGAGGCACAAAAAGCTCATCTTTAGCTAAACATGTACTACACAGCAGCAGATCGAAAGGTATGAGAAAATCTTCACGCCTACTCCACTCATCGGCCACCACGCCAGGCTTCTCCAAATTATTACATTATCTCTCTCACTCTCTAAGTTCCACCCTCAAATATTTTGTTGTTATTGGTCTCACTTTTGTGATCATAGCTTTTTAATTATTTAAATGTAAAAAGGTGTTGTCAAAAAATGTAAAAGGTGGGTATCATAGTTTTATAAGAAATAATTTCGTATGTTAACAAAAAAAGTTAAGTAGTATCATAAAATGATTTCTAATTTGTACATGGTTGTATATTAAGGCTTTTTTTTTTTTTACAATGCATGAAAGCTGAAATTTCATTGATTCATAAGGATAAGACCTTCAGAAATCAAATTGCCAAAAACATTAGAAGATAACATAGTATCCAAGTAAATAGCAAGAAGAAATGAATCAAGGCTTACACAAAAGATAATCCTAATATACTTAGAATATCTAAGATTTCAGGTTTGATAAAACATATCGACGAATAGAGATTTGACGTGACTTATCCGTCTAATCGAAGCAATACTGCCGTCAAAATTATCCACATAAAAATCAACAAACAAACACACATCGTAACAATTTGACGGCAAAAATATAAGAAAATAAAGGAAAATCAAATGGAAGAAACCATTTTTATTGGAAGGGAAAGCTAATATATATAAAAAGAAACAAACTAGATTGATAATTTTAGGTCAAGAAAAGATAAAAAAAAAAAATTGACCCATTTCTAACTGGGGATGAAAAAACAAGAACGAAAGAAATTGTGCTTTCATGATGGGGGAGGGCGCTGCTCTTTACATTGGTTGTATATTGAGATTTAATAGCATGAATTTGAGTGTAATATTAATAATTTCGTGAATATGGGACTCATACCAGACTTTAAACCCAAGAAACATATTTAGCCCAAATCCTATAAATTTAATATTTCCTAAATATAATTGTCAAAGTAAGTAACTATTGATTTTATAACTTAATAATTAAAGTCGACATTGCCTAATTGCTGCCATTTAGGATTTTTTTTTTTCATTTGGTATACTAAATTTATGGTAGCACTGCATTTCTCTCAATATTTGAATATGATTGAACGGAAATTTGAAAATGAGCATATTTTGCACTGAAATACAAAGTAGAGGAAGAATTGTACAAAAAAAAAATTAAAACTGGGCCATTAGATTTCACCGCCAAGAATCGTATTCCTAAAATCAAATTATTAGAAAAAAATATTTTGGTTACAATATTTTTATCTTAGATAAATAATCAATAATAATTTTTATGGAACCTAGATTTAACTAAATTAGAAAAAAAAGGTTGTTCACTTTTCTTTATATAGACTTCTATACTTTTTCTTTTTCTTTTTCTTTTTTTTGAAAATAAAGATTTTTTGTGACAATCCAAATTCAAGGATCCTGTGGACAATCCGTCAACCCGCGGAATTCCTATGTATTTTGAGTGACCCGATATCACACTGTTGTGTCTCATTTATCAGGATCCATATTTAAAAAAAAATTGGATGTAGCTCTTTCGTCGAGTTTCTTACCTAACATACAACATGAGTACAATACAATTATAACTCATCCAAAGGCCTCAAAGAGTATTCTTGACCCATAGGGTCTATCCGGTCCATATCCTCAATATACATCCCTTTACTGTAGACTCATTCATTCACATTTAAATCTAAAATATGAAAATAAATGCTTAATTACAATCCATAAAAGTCTGGTCACAACCTCTTACCATATTTACATATCTAATTATTTATACAATGGTCCAAAAGAATTTAATATAATTTTTTTTTTTTTTTACATAAAATACTTTTTATAAAAGTATTATCAAGGCCACATGTTGACCTTCTTCACAATCACGACTCCGGCTGGAGCGCCCGCCCCGTACACCCCATGTATCCGAAAAGGGGGTCCTACAACAAAGGCGAGCAAATGCCCGATGTAGTAATTCCTTCTACAACGGCTAATTCCCGCCTAAATTGACATGTAGAAATTGTGTACATAAACATCAAACCATATTTCATATAAATAATGTAATCCTATATGAAATGTTTTAGTCATGTATTGATGAGACTCTCATGCCCACAACCCGAGTCCCGACCGACCTCACACCTACAATGCCAAGGCAACCGCTTATTGGTGTTTCACCTAATGACTTAAACCATTGGACAACCCTCCACTGAATTTATCAACTGCAGGTTTATTTGGGTTACGACGTGTCTCACTGGTAGCTTCGCAACGCCGATTAATTTTCGCGAACTTTCATCATCAGATCCATATGTCTAATTAAGAATAAAATTTAGTGCCTTTTCACTCCTTATCTACCCCATCTTGCTTCACCTAAACACACGAAATTTATTATTATTATTATTTTATACAACCCGCTAGTCTCGATTTCTTTTGGACAATATTCATTTCCTGAAATTAACACACATCTACCAAGCACAGGAATAGTGATTACGCCCAATTGCCTCCGACAGAATGTGACCATGTATATGAAATGTAATCATATCATTTATGTTAGTGTCATGTCACATACAATAAGAGCTACATGCAACATTTATAAATCTCGAATAATTATATTTCCTATATATAATTTTCATTTATCATAATTTCCATGTTAATAAGCCAAGCAAGTATATATTAACATGATTTTTACACACAACATCATGTCATTTATTTTTCCAACAATAACACACAAAATAGTTCAACTTAATCTATAAAAGCATAAGACCTCGTCCCTTCACCCGCTTGTCATCAAATTATCAAATACCAAAACACACCACAAAACCCACATCAGTCTTGGGATCAAACCAAACATCAACCCACCTGAATCGCCTAAAACGGTTCCAAAATCCTGTCCGGATTGTCTAAAAATGCACCTTAAAATTCAACCTTGAAATTTATCCTAAACAATCCTTCTGAAATTCAAATTTCGCATCGTCCGAAACAATCTTGAAAATTCCTAAAAATTTCTACACTCAACCTCAAAATTTTGAGACTGAAATTTACGGCATCTCACGGCCTCTAAGCAAATCACAAGTCATTAAATGACCTTTAGGGTAGAAATAACCTAAGTATGAAAATTTTCTTACCTTATAAGTTCGAATAAAACCTCAACACTAATATTTAGCTCTTGATGCGTGGACCGATTTTGCCTTTTGCTCTAACAAAAACATATACTCCACTTTCATGATCTAAAAGAAAAACAAACAAAAAAAAAAAATCTTTTCTCTCTCTCTCTTCTCCGTGTACTCATGTCCTCCACAGAGTCCGTCCTCCTTTTCCTTTGACTTTTATGTCTGCTTTTTTAATTATTATTTTCCTTTATTTATTTATTTATTTTTCTCATTATTTCTATTTATACTTGACTCAATATGAACAATTCACATAAGGTAATTATATGTTATGTCGTACCACCCGACACTCACGATCTCTAAAATGGAAATTTAGGTTATCTCAAATTGACGAATTTGACAAAGTAACTAGATTTCTCATGGGTACAAATTCAACGGCTGCTCGTTTTCATTATCCAAGTGATCTAAAATTTGGTTTCAACCCGAAATTACTGCTTACTTTTTTAAAATTGAATTTTTTCCTAGATTGGTACTTTATGAGACATGATATGCAAAAATATTTCAAAATCATGCAAAGGGAACAAGAATCTTTAAATTTATGACCGGAATGCCTAAATGGTCAACTTGTGGACTCAATATCTACCAAATAAGGAAGAAAAGTACAACCTCATTTAAATTTGAAACAAAATGCTGAAATCACGTCACTTCCCACAAAAACCTAAAATAATTTTAATTTAAATTCGACCTAAGTTATTATTCAAAATTAATAATCAATTTGACTTATTATATATTTAACTAAATTATTATAAAAATAATTTAAATATTTATAAATATATTAATAATTTTAAATATATCATTGTACAAAAATATTTTTAAGATATTATTCATGAGATAGTGGCCCACAAGCTACCACTCTGAGGGCATTTCGTTATAAATTTAATGTAATGACCCGCATCAAATAATGCTGTTTGAAACGCCGCTTGACCGTTTCGATTAAGCTGACTAAAATACTCAGTGCTTGACCAACACTTAGTAGTTGACCTAAAGTTGAATCTTTCAAGAAGAAATAATTTTGGGGTTGACTAAGGCACCATTTCGTGAGTCCTCGCCGAGCACGAGTTCATAGACGGGCGGAACGTCACAATCCGACTTAATGATAAAAAGTTACGGCTATTGAGAAGTTCAACAGTGAGACTTTATCGTCCGTTCGTCTCTGATTTTACCTGAAAAGCCGACCTCAGACCCTATATAAACATAACCATGCATACCAAATGAAAACCTCAGCCTAAAAACAACACTTGAGCTCCCAAAACCCTGGGTTAGGAAAACTCTCCAAACGGAACACTCGTACGAGTAGCCACCCGCTGCCACGTGAGAAATCGTAATTCGCACGAGGCACCACCGGCCGGTTATCGACATCGCGCCGCATTCACCAGGTGCGCCACCGGATCGATGCCGCCGCAGGCTCTACGCCAACCGCCGGGCCGGACGGGCCGGGATCTGGCCGCGAACCCAACGCCTACCGTGACCGATTTTCACCGAAGTTTTGTGATTTCCTACCATTTTCCTACCACACCAGGCCACCCCAGCTCCTTTCCACCATTTTGGACCTTCTGAACTCATCTACGTGGTCGCTGCGCATTTCAGACCGCTTGGAAGTTACAACGAAAACAAACGCCGCTTAGATCGTGTTTTCCGCCACCAGCGATCGTTGACCAAGGTAATGCTACCAATGAGTTCCTGGTCTCTTGGGCTTTCCATTGATATGTGGTTTGTAATTTTTGGACATCGTTTGGTTAGTTTTCCATTTTTAGGTTGTTTCGGGAAATTACCGAGAAGTCGGGACTGAAATAGAGTACCAATTGGTCAAATTTGGAAAAATTGAAGTCAGATAGTGCAATCGATGTTTGTGAATTATCGGACGGTTCAATTTTCGGCGGAATTAGCTCCCGAAAGGAAAAGCCCCAATTTCAGTATCGCATGTTAGGGTGACACTCAGAATTGACCTCAATGGAGTCCAATTAGATGATTTCATAGTTCTAAAAGTTATTCTAGCGCCTTGCGCATTCCAACGCCAAGTGTCTAATTATCGGAGCCTAAGTGGTATTTTATTTATATTACAGCACTCACGCCGCCGAGACGATCCTGTACAAAAATGTAATCGGCATCTATAGTCCTGAGTGGTCTACTTGTTTTTAGAATGTTTTGGGGTATTATTATGATATAACTTATTTCATAAGTATAACTTATTTGATCGGATTTATTGGTTGTGCATAAATGAAATGTCGCTTTTTATAAAAACAAGTTATCATTTCATGTGAATTTTGTCAACATTTTAAATACTTGGAAGTTTTACAGTGTTCATGGATGTGTGAGTGGTTTATATGTCTTTTTTAAATGATTTGGGATATGATGGTGATATATTTATGGTGATTAAATATTTTGGCATATATACTGCTTTGATCAAATGGTTGGTTGCATGTAAATGTATTATCGGTCTCATATAAAACAAGTTATCATTTCATGTGAGTTTTATTATCATTTTAAATATTTGAAGTTTTTTACCGAGTTCCCGGATGAGTCCGTGGTATTTGAATATTTTGGGTACGGATTGAGGCTTAAACCGCTTTGAAAACCTACTGCAAGAGTGCAGACGGCGCCTCGTTAAACATACATGAGCATGTTGTCATTTGGAAGTACTCAGAGTAAAATATCGAATATATATTAATTCCACTGGCCGTGAGGCCTGATTACCGACGGCTGGTGCGCCACGATGTCGTGATTTTAGTTATATATTTCCACGGTCGTGGAGGTCGGGTTATCGACGCTTGGTATGCCAATGATGTCGCAGTTTAGTTATATATTAATTACATCTGGCCGCGAGGCTCCGATTACCGGTTCGCTGGTATGCCAATATGTCAGAGATTTGTTATATATTAATTCCACCCGCCGTGAGGTCGGATTACCGATTTGCTGGTATGCCACGATGTCGTGAGTTTAGTTATATATTATTTCCATTTATTGCGGAGGTCGATTACCGACGGGTTGGTATGCTACGATGTCGTGAGGCTCCGCTTACCCGATGGTATATGATGGTATATAATACGGCTTATAAAGGATATATGTACTGCATACTGTTGGTCTCTCGATTAAGTATAAGCTTTTCCATATTTATAGTTATGGTATTTTCATGGTTATTTTTACGATATGATGGTTACATATACGGCGCTCAATTGTATGTCGAAATGTGATTCGTGTTTTAAGGTTCTCAAAATGATGTTTAAATTTTGAACATGATTTGCATGTATTCGGGCTTTGGTAAAGTTGGGTTTTATGAAACGCTTGCTAAACGGGAACATTACAAAAGAGTGGACGGAGGTCTCGAGAGAAGGAATTTTTCGAAACAAAAACATTATTTTCCATATAAATTATGTCACTCACTCGAGATTATTTTCACATGGTTGTTTTAAGACCTGTTCCTCTAGGTCCGGCAACCAGTAGGCCTTACCTTGCGCCTGCATTCAACACGCTCTATCTCACATAAATTATAGCACTCTATCCCACCTATATGTCTCGCTTTGTTGGACCTATTTAATTCATTTGTAACTCCTAAATTCGCAAATACCTTAGAATGCTCGATATTCGTATTGAATCTTATATAGTCCTTATCTATATATGCATGACTTTATATAATCGAGGTAATAGCACGGATGTGTTCACTTCTCTTTTAGGTGGGTCCTCAGGCATTCCCTAGGGACTGCATGTACCTAACCCTCACTAGCTGACCACTCCGGGGAACCCCTCGGAGGGTATCCTGTCAGTCCCTCCTCATTTAAAGTCACTATTTACTGTATGTTTTGTTTATTTACTTGGATTGCTACAATGTTTTTAATTATTTGGGTTTTCTTCATTTCCATTTTCATTATTTTGCTCTTCACAACATGTTTACATAATCTCAAATATTAAATTATATGTTGAGATATAGGTCAAATTTAGAGATTTGAGTTTAATACAAATATCATACTCCTTAACATATTTCCTTATAATGTCATAATTTTGCAAAAATTGTGTTGTATGTTTTAATTTTGAGTATATTTTAAAATATTAAAACTATAAAATTTTATAAAAGGTCAAATAAATTAAATCTTTGAAAAATAATTAAAATTTTATTTAAAAGAGTTTTTTTATTTAAAATAGTTAACAAAAACAGTTTTTAAATTTTAAAATAAATAGATATAAAATATTGAAAGACTTTAAAGATATTTTTATATAAAAATATTTATCTTGGATCACACTCTACCCCACTACATTATGAAATATGATTATTCCTTTTAACAAAATATAAAAATCTAAATGATATTAGATTTGTAACCAACCTTTCCTATATTTGAATTTGAAAAATATATATTTTTTATATAAAGACCCTTCAAAATTGTCGTCTGGAAAGGTAATTATTGATAATATACATGTGCTCCAAAGATTATATATATATATATATATATATATTAATGATTGCATTATATATGTTAATGTTTTGAATATGAGTCTAGCAAAAAAACAAAATCATTTTTTTTTATTTAAAAGAGTTAACAAAAACAGTTTTAAAATTTTAAAATAAATAGATATAAAGATATTGAAAGACTTTAAATATATTTTTTATATAAAAATATTTATCTTGATCACACCTACCTCAATTACATTATGAAATATGATTATTCCTTTTAACAAAATATAAAATCGAAATGATATTAGATTTGTAAATCAACCTTTCCTACATTTGAATTTGGAATTTTTTTTGTAAGACCCGAGAAATTCCAATTTCTGGAATAAGGGCAAAATGGTAATTTTGATTACAAAATTGTAAATTTGGTTAAAAATCCATAATTAATTCTCTAGATCTCAGATGACGAAACGGATTGTACCGTTGGAATCGCCTCGCGAATCTAGTGCTGGCACGCAAAATTTCAATTTTCCGAGACAAATAAGTCGACACGCTTTTTTCGAGGCATCGCAGACGTGCCGTGAAACTATTTTCGATGCGAATGAAGGCACAATAGCATGTACTCATGTACCATGAGTGGTATGAGTAGAGAAATAATGAAATGACGATCGGCAGAAGGCCAATGTCAAAATCGGAATAAATGACATAACGGGTTATTTAGAAATTGGATGTAGTTTACAAAAGTGCCAAATGAATAAAGTGTCGCTTTCCTTAAATGGGCAGTGCTGGAGCAGAATCGGGAGAGCAGCAGCTGGTTTAGGTTTTTCAAATTTTTTTTAGAGAGAGAGCCACTTCTCTCTAGAAATACGGGCGATCCGACAGTTGATATTTATTCATCGGAGGCTAGTCCACAAACTAAATAATATATCAACCGTCGGAGCGGCCCAGTTGATATTTATTCATCGGAGGCTAGTCCACAACCAAATAACAGTACCAACCGCCGGAGCGTCTGGGCTGGATATTTATTCATCGGAGGGTAAAATCATTAAACAACACATATATCAACGCCTGAATACCAATCGATATATATTCACTGATGGTTGCCCACTAATAAAATGATAATTCTTTACAAGGCTTAGGCGAGTGTGAGAGAGCCTGCGGAGACTCTGGATTCCAGTTGGTCATGCGTAGACATTCATAGGATCATGCATTTGCTCAATGTGCGTTTACTTTAACATTGCACTCGCACTCTAGATAATGAAGATCAATTTAGTGGCGACCTCCTGATCGAGCTTTTTAGCTCACCCCCAGCCGTGGATCCCCTTATTTTATGTGCACAAGAGCGTGCAAGAGACAAACTGGCCCCAGAGGAGTCATCGAAGAAAGCCGGATGTGGCTTGGTGGTTGTACATGCATTAGAACCCTTTACGTTTAATATATGTATTGTTTAAGAGTAAAAATATCAACTCTTGTAAATCATTGCAGATATAGTTGGTTTCATAGTCGGGTATGTACATCAGTACTGCTTAGCCCAAGTGGCCGTATTGGATATATATTGTATATATTGACTGTTTGAGATGTATATGCGTGTAATTTATCTGGGGTAGAGCTCCCGATGCGAGACTATGCCCGATTTTCTAGTAAGTGTGCCTATAAACTACATCCACTTGTATTCCATGGTTGATTCGCAGTCAACTGAATTTCCGTTTTGGGGCTATTTGCATCGCAGCTTAGGTATACGAATACCTAGGGAGTCAATAGTATCCATCACCACTAGGTGGTTTGATGAACTTAGGTAGGTGGAAACCTATGGATGGAGGATTTGGTTTAGGCCATAGTCAGAAGAGCATCACCACTCAGCGTGGTTTGATGTTCCGGTTTAGGTATGAGATTGCCTAGGAAAATCACTGCTTAACGTGACACCACGTACGTGTGTTGATGTGTTTTGTGTGATTTTGTGAATTAATCGTGATTGTGTGTATAACATGGTTCAGAATGTGTTATAATGTTGTGTGCTTGGTGATTATACAGATGAGTTACATAAATATTTTAGAAAATGTTTTGAGTGGTATAGTGTACAAACCGGAATAAAATGAAGGAAAATAAATTTTAATAAATTTATTGATGGGAATTGAAGAATATAGAAGAAAATAAATTTTTATAAATTTATTTGAGGGAGAAAATTTTGAAAGGGAAATAAATTTTATAAATTATTTGTTAAGAAGGAGAAATAATTTTCTAAGGTTTTATGGGGTGTAAAATTTAAGAAAATGGGGTTAAATAAATTTTTATAAATTTATTTTATATTGAATATATGAAAAAAAAATGATTTTAGTGATTTTTAGAGAATTTTCCAATTTCTGGAAATAATTGTAAAAAAAAATAATAATAATAATAATTAAAGTGAAAAACGAAAAAAAATTTACTGCAGAAAATTTGATGGGCTACTGCCCATTTGTATTGCAAGAACAGGAGAGAAGGCTGTGGGATTATGTTGCAATACAAAATTTTGTATTGTGACTGAGGCTTAGGTAGGCTAGGCTGCAATAGGATGGTTTGTATGGCAAGAGGCTGATGGTCAGAATGTGTTGCAATACAGCCATCAGGACAGGTGAGAGTTATCGAAGGCCATCGTAGTAACGATACAAAGACGGGTCCCCAAGCGCGGCGCAGAGGGCGCTGCAGCGCCGGGCGGCTGGATAAAGCAAGGCAAAGTGCGTGAGGCTGCCAGCGGGCGCATACATGGCTGGGCGCTGCATGAAGCGCTACAAGCGAAGCGGTACCGGGCGAAGAAGCGGGCGGGCAGAGCATTGGCGCTGGCGCGATGGGCCACACAAGGTCTGGCCGGGTTTTGTATAAAGGCACTATGGTGACTACCATTTTCGATCCGCTTTGACTGCTTTTTCGAGTCACCAAATGAACACTGTTTCATTGTAAAATAAAATTTATTCAAAAAAATTTAAATTATTAAATTCAAATAAAAATCAATAAAATCAAATAAATTTGATAAAATTTTCGGTAAATAAAATTTTCAAAAATAAAATTTTGAAAATAAAATTTTGTTGAAAACAATATTTTAAACGCGAAATGATCAGCAAGGTGATACACCGAAGTTATGTATGGCGATTAGTATCCGGGCCGGGTTATGCCTTAGAGATATTGTATTGATTTAACTACTACTTAAACGGATTGCGCTATGAATAAGGCATTTAAATTATACGATGGTGTAATGCGACAGAAAAGGGTGAATGCTAAGGTTAGGGATTACGACCTTAGGATTCGATAATGAAATAAACAAGAGCCTAAAATTTTATTTGAATAAAAACGACTAAGTGGCTGAATTCTAGCACCACTTAGAAACGACTTTATTGGCCACACACAGCCCATTTCCACACGCGCACGCTGGGCTGGGGACCGAAATGAAAGTTAGATGACTCGTCAGCTCAGCATCGGTAAACGGTTGGGCAGGGCGAGGACGCAGAACGCCCACGGGCACCGGGTCGCACCTACCGCTGTTTGATCGATTCGCCGGCGCCGCAGGTGATACAAATAATGCTATAGCACGCTAGTATAGCATGTGTGCACAGAAGATCCTCTAGTAACTCCCCGCAGGTTTAGCGCATCATCCGACATCCATTGTGGGAAAGATTCATGGTGGTAGACCATTGGTTCATGTGCACCCGAAAGTGTTAGGAGGCTATGGAGACTACCTCCGACGCGACTGTGATTAGGCTAGCTGTTTCAAATAGAGAATGAGGCCCAAATATGGTGGAATGGGCAAGGACCCTAGAGACCTTTAGAGGAGCCAAGTGTAATGCGAGTAACCCTTATGGAATAGGCGAGAATAAGAATGATAGTCGAGGTTGCGGTTAGAGATCTCGGGACTCCTACCACAAAAAGGACCCCGAGGATCATGGACATGTCAGAGTTCGATGTCATCCTCGGGATGGATCGGTCGATATCATGTATTGTTACCCGATCAGGAGCTTAGGGAGAGTTCATCGCCCATACGTACAGGATCTGCCTCGCATGGCATTTCAGGGGAAAATCATGACATTCAGCCCGCACAAGATACCCAGTCCAAGTGTCGCACAAGCAGGGTTGGCTCACATGAGCCTTACTCCAGAGACGAGGTGAGACCGCACTTAGATCTACCTTAGTGTGTGAATACGGACGCGTCTAGATGATCCCACTTTATCACCCACATATGCAGATTCCCAAATGAGTTCACACTTTATATTTCATCATCCCACGATCATATAGATTATATTTAATGAATGCGTAACAGATCAATACGAATAAGGTGATGGGAAGGGTTCATTAGGCCGAGCACTTCATCACGGGTCATCTGTCTATTTATGAAGAAGAAGGGCAAGACCCTTCACCGTGGATTGGCTATGCATCTGGCCAACAGGTTATGATCCAGCACCTGCACTCCATTACCGAGGATTGATGATTTATTTGATCAGTTGAGAGGAGCGCGAGTCTACTCCAAGATAGACCTTCGCATTGGTTACCATCACCTGAGGGTTAGGGAGACAGATATCCCTAAGACAACGTTTATGACGTGATATGGGCACTTTGAGTTTACTTGTGATGCCCTTTTGATCGACGAATGCGCCAACAAAGATTCATGGATCTCGTGCATAGGGTATTCTAAACCCTATTTAGACTGGGCTTTGTCGAGTCTTCATAGATGACATTTGATCTACTCCCAATCGTAGCTGAGCATGAGAATCACTTGAGGATTGTTTTACAACTGCCAAGAGACTCACGCTGTACGCTAAGTTCATGAGTGTGAGTTTTAGCCACTCAGGAGAGATTTTCGGGACACGTAGTCGCATCAGGAGGTCACCACCAAGAGAAGGCTGAGATGTAGATGAGCTCGGGAGAGACCGGTCGTCAATCTTCGAGATAGGTAGTTTTTCGGGATTGGTCAACATACAGAGATGCGAATGAACTCAGCTTTTGTCCATTCGGGGCGTGATCAGTAGGATTTCGCCACGGATAATGGACTCATGGTCGGGACAAATGACCATAGAGAGAGATTGAGGATACTTGGAACACTCGTGATACTGCAAGTTGGTAACAAGAGGAGGACTTCGCTTCTCCTAGTTCTGTGGATGAGGCGTAAGACTTTTGCTTCACGCTAGTTTCTGACTAAAAATGGATCAGCATGAGCGACGGATTCCTCGTGAGACAGGGATCCCAAGACCTGGGACAATGCACCCTAGTCAGTCGAGGAAAGGAGAGTATACTTGCTCATTCCTCCACACCCTAGTGTTAGAGGAACTAGTTTCGCCTTCGGTGCTATACAAGCACTTCCAACAACACAGAGCAGCGTAGGGGCTAGAGAGGGTCAAAGCCGCGGATACAGATCGTGGTTACGCAGCCAGGTGAGTGGACCTTAGGCGGTAGATATATCGGGTTGTCGATGTCGCTCGACACGGGTGAGATGACACCATTGGGTCACAAGAATTGAGACCTACGTTGTCATACTGATACACCCGCATCGATTTTGGTCAGAGGTTAAGGCCTTAGAGAAGCCAGAGTCATGTTCTTCCCTAGGATGTAGCGTAGAAAACGACTCGAGCAGGTTGAATTATGAGTGAGAAATCTCTCATATTCTACTCATGGTGGACTCTGGTTTTGGCTCCTGATCGCGTCGCAAAGATGGAATTATTGGGCGTCACAAGGCACTCCGTGAACATCATGTCGAGTCGGATGTGGGTGCACCTGTGATGTGGGCATTCACCGCTTTGCAGAGTGTAAGGTTGAGTTTGCCTTGTAGATCACGCCCAATGAAGACTCATAGTTGAACTGTGAAATGTAAGAGGCTCAAGTGTAAGCCGAAGCAGTGTGGCCTCTGATGAAAAACACAGACATGGTTATCAATGTTGCACTCTAGAGTTAAGTGATAGGAGCCTGGAGTGACTCGAGATTTGATAATTTTCGAAATCAAGGCTGGGTGTTATTGGAAATGGGTAAGGGCTCTGTGAAATGGAAGTCATACATGGCATGGATTGAGTTGATGTACCATCGGATTGCCGTTGATTGTGACCCTATGAGAGTTAGCTGTTACACACCAAGCAAGGGCTGCGGGTGGTAGGTTACGCAGGTGGGATTACATACGGTGTTGAGGGCATGTCATAACATATGTCCCGATCATAAGGGTAGAGGATTAATCAGCTCTTTAGTAGAATTCGCCTACAACAACCGTTATCAGCGATACTTTGATGGCACTGCAGGAGGCACTGTATGGGAGGCCATACAGGTCACCGATAGGTTGGACCGAGGTGGAAGAGAACTCCATTACTGGTCCTGATCTGATTAGAGACACCTTAGAGAAGGTGAGATTTATACGACAACGTCTTCTCACGGCTCAGAGCCTGCAGAAGAGCTATGTAGATGTGCGACGCCGACCCTGCGCTCATATTGGTGATCACTTTTCCTCAAGGTGAATCCCGAGAGAGTATGGTCGTTCTAAGAAGAGTGAAAAGCTATCGCTGAGATTCATTGACCTTTCGGATACTGAGAGTGATCGGCACCGTAGCGCATCAAGCTGGCGTTACGCCTGAAGATGACAAAAACCACGAGGTACTTCACGCTCCAGTTCAAATATACCCGCATCCAGCCCACGTGGTGGATCGGGGGATCGATCGAGATTGACACCACGGGACCTTCGAGGAGGACCGCAGCACAGTCATAGCTCGCGACGGTCTTGCGACGCAAGACCGCTGGGCGAGAGTGCTATGGTGGCACCGTGGAGTGCAGGAGTCAACGGGAGCCGAGGACACGATGCGCCACTTATCCCTTCTTGCTTGCGGACGGCAGACGCTATTACTGCTTTAATTTAAACGATCGTTTACATGCATGGTAGAGGCAACATTGAGATATGTAGGCTGTGCGTGATTGTGATTGTCCTAATTTCGACACGAAATTCCTTTTAAGGAGGGGAGAATGTAAGACCCGAGAAATTCCAATTTCTGGAATAAGGGCAAAATGGTAATTTTGATTACAAAATTGTAAATTTGGTTAAAAATCCATAATTAATTCTCTAGATCTCAGATGATAAAACGGATTGTACCGTTGGAATCGTCTTCGAATCTAGCTGGCACGCAAATTTCATAATTTTCCCGGCATCAAGCGACACGCTTTTCTTCGAGTAAGACGCGTACGGTGTCAGAACCGATTTTCATGCGAATGAAGGCACAATAGCATACTCATGTACCATGAGGGTAAGGAGTAGAGATGAAATAATGAAAATGGACGACCGAGGTAGTGCCGGTAATGTCAAATCGGGAATAAATGACATAATGGTACGAAATTGATTTGGTTACAAAAGGCCAAAATGAACAAAGTCGTTTCTAAATGGGCAAAGGTTGAGCAGACCGGAGAGCGAAGTATTGGTTTAGGGTTTTTCAAATTTTTAGAGAGAGAGCCACTTCTAGAAATACGGCCATCCGACCGCTGGCGACTCCCTGAGCCGCCTACTGAGTTATTTATTCATCTGAGTTAGTCCACAACCAAATAATATCAAACTACTTCTGAGCGCCCAGCTTGATATTTATTCATCTGAGGCTAGTCCACAAACTAAATATATCAACCGCCTGAGCTACTAAATTTGATATTTATTCATCTGAGGGTAGTCCATTAAACAAATAATATATCAATCGCCTGAGCGCCCAATTGATATATATTCATCGGAGGGTTGCCCACTAATAAAATGATAATTCCTTATACAAGGCTTAGGCGAGTGTGAGAGAGACTTGGTGAGGACTCTGATCCGAGTTGGCTATGTAGACATTCAAGACCATGCATTTGCTCGAATGCCATGACTTCGAACATCCCAGACCGCACTTGGGGATGGTGAGGCTCCAATTTAGGCGAATCTCCTACTCGAGCTTTAGCCCCACCCCGCCGTGGATCCCCTTTATTTTATAGGTACAAGGAGCGTGCAAGAGGACAATTTCATATTCTAGAGATTTATCGTGAAGAAATCAGATGTGGCTTCGTGGTCAGACATGTATTAGAACCCTTTACGCTTAATATATGTATTGCTTTAAGAGTAAAAATATCAACTCTTGTAACTATTGGGTATATAGTTGGTTTCATAGTTGGTATGTACATTGAGTATCGGGCTTAGGGGCCCAAGTGGTCAGATTGGATATATATTGTATATATTTGGATCACTTGAGACAGATATGTGCATCAGATTGGGGTAGAGCTCCCTGTACAAAGGAGATTATGCCCGATTTTCTTTCTAGGTGGTGCCTGCTAAACCGACATCCACTTATTCAAGGGGTTGGATCGCAGTCAACTGACCCCGGTTTTGGGGCGCTACATTTTTTTATATATAAATACCCTTCAAAATTTTCAATCGAAAGGTAATTATATATATATATATATATATATATATATATATACTAATGATTGCATTATATATGTTAATGTTTTGAATATGAGTTCAGCAAAAACCAAAATCTTTTTATTTATTTAAAAGAGCTTAACAAAAAATGTAGCTTTAAATGTTAAAATAAATGGATATAAAGATATTGAAAGACTTTAAAGATATTTTTATATAAAATATTTATCTTGGATCACACCTACTCAATTACATTATGAAATATGATTATTCCTTTAACAAAATATTAAATCGAAATGATATTAGATTTGTAAATCAACTTCCTATATTTGAATTCTGAAAATATATCTTTTTTATATAAAGACCTCATAAAATTTTCACATTCAAAAGGTAATTATTGATAATATACACGTGCCTTGGAAAGATTATATATATTAATGATTACTTTATATATGTTAATGTTTTGAATAGCCTAGTGTTAAAAAACAAAATCATATATATATATATATATATATATTAATGATTACTTTATATATGTTAATGTTTTGAATAGGAGTCTATAAAAAAATCATAAACTATATTAGTGATGACTTTATATAAAGTAATGTTTTAATATGAGTCTTGCAAAATCATGTTTGTGTACACTTAATAGTGTATCCTAAAAGTCCCAAAACTATAAAATCCCCCTAATTTTAAAGCCGAAAAGGCAAAGTCCCACTAGAAACTAATAAACAAAGTTCAAATGAAATGCTTATGAATCAAGTCCATCTCGAAAAAATTTCAACAATGCACCATCGACAGAGCCCTCTACTGTATGAACCGGAACTCCTCCATTGGTTGCCCAACTTAGTGGATGACCCCAAGATTTAATCGGGCCACGACACGGGTGAAAACAATAAAATGAGCTTCTCTGCCTTAAGATCCAAGGCACATGATGTGGCTAAGTCGTATAAACTGCAATATATAAAAGTAAAAAAGTGTAACAAAAGTTCCCCATTATGCAAAAGCAAAAAAAAAAAAAAAAAAATTACATACTCGCAATACAAAATTTCTTCAGAATCTGAAAAGCACATCTGGCTTAGAAGAACCATATGGTCGGCTGCAAGATCATTCGTAATTCGGTAAGCATCCACGTTCTTAACTTCGCCGGTTACTCCATGAGGAGTAGTAATTTTCTGCAAACAAATAAAACTAGTCCATCATTCTCTGTCAACAAAATAAAACTTGTGAGATGAAACTTATCATTGAAACCCCTACCTCTGCGACAATATAGTTACCAGTGTCAACTGGTACACGGGTATCATTCGAAGAAAGAATAGCTTGTATATCTATTGATGCCTTGACAACTTCTCCCAATGCTAACTTCACACGAATAGGTTGGTCAATGATTATTGATGGTGTATCATAATTGGGCATAAATCCTGAAGAACATATCAATATATAATGTTAATTCCAATCCAATCAATGGCGAAAAGTGGTAGTCACTTACTATTATGATGCAAATACAAGTTAATGAGGTGTTGGGTTCCGAGGATGAGGACAAACTTAAGTCCCAAACTACAGGCGAAAGAGATATCCTACAAATTACAAATAAATGTATGTAAAATCTTAAAACAAAAACACATGCAACCACAAATATGAGATGCATACCTTCGCACTTTTTTCATGTGAGATCGACCATTAAACCACGACGATCACCACAACAAATGTCCGACCACTTCTGGCTTGGAGAAGTCAGCTTCTATCTCTTAAGAGAGCCTTCGCCGCTAAGCACCGCCATCGCCAATTGCACCTTCGGCCGCCATCGCTTATGCACTTCGCCTCGAAAACTTGCGTCTACCATAACCCATTTGCGCAGAGAAACCTTACGATCAGCAAGTTTGCAAAGGTATTTAGGAAGGGAGGGACAAATAGGCCATTTGAAGCAGGAAGAGGAATACAAGTAAGTTTAGAAACGAAAAGAAGTTAGAGCCGCCATGGCCAGGAGAAAGAGGAAACTCTTTAACAAGTTAGGTCATATGTTAGGTGAAGAGTGGGTTTATATAAAGTAGGAGTATCACGTGACTTGAGATGAGCTCACTTCAACACGCCGTGTGAGATTTTATTACAATCCTCTAAATCTTCCATAAGTAATCCTCGCAACCTTTCTCTGTACGTATTTTTAGTTTATATGTAACGGACACGATTACTTTATATAATCCTCTCAATCTTCCATAATCTTCTCAACCTTCCATAATTCTTTCAACCTTCTTCACATTAAAAGATGGAAGTGTAATCCATAGGGATAGTTTTATGTGTAACGGACACACGTTACCTTATTAGTTCCTAAATTCTATGGAGATGTAATTCCTAAATTATTATCACTTTTAACAAACATCTTATTATTATTAAATATATATATATATATATATATATATATATATATATATATATATATATATATATATATATATATATAACAAATTTTATTTTAACAGATGAAGATAATATTAATATTAAAAGAATGAGATATTCTAAAAAATTAAATAAATAAGTCAAAACCCGTGTTATTTAAAAATCTATTTCTTAGAGTTTATGTTGATATTTAGAAATAAAAGGAAATAAATAAAATTGAAATAACTATTTTATGGAATATCGTACAAGAAATTGATATTTTTACTTTCCAAACAATAAGATAATGCACCTTTACTATGAAAATAATTTCTAAATATTTCTAAAGATATTAATAATATCTTTTCATTATAGAAAAATATGGTTAATATTTATGAAATAAAAGGAAATAAATAAATTGAAATAACCTATTGAATGGAATATCATCGTGTAAAATAAATGGATATTTTTGACTTTGCCAACACACATACGACTTTACTATCAAAAATAATTAAATATTTCTAAAGATATTAATAATTTCAAATATATCATTATAGAAAAATATTTTCTAAAGCTATTGTCCATATTACTTAATAATATTTTACTTTTTTTAGAGTTTATGGTTAATATTTATGAAATAACTTATTTATAGAATATCAAGTAAAGAAATTGATATTTTTGACTTCACAAACATACGTACCCCTTATCTCGCTAATGTTTGGAATTAATAGATATCATTTTGTCCCCTCTAAACACCATTTTGTCTTTATATTTAATAAGCATGCGAGCTTAAACATATTAAAAAAATAATTCAGCTTAGGTTAGATAGTCTTAAAAAAATAATACCATAAAATTCAACCCACTAGAGACAGAAGTATGAAACGCCCAGCATTTAAATTTATTTCTTGTTTATATAAATATATTAAAAAGATAACCAAAAGAATAAGAAGAACAAACGACTATAAATAATAAGCTTTATTATTGAAATCCTTCCACACTTTCAAACAAACCAAACTAAACCAATCCCATATTTAGAAGAACATTGTTTTTTCTTTTAAATGTTAACATGTATGGGTTTCAAACAAATTTTAATTTTTATTACGAATGAAAGGGCTTTTAGTTCTCTTGACCCATTTGTGGTTGGGACATATGTCCTAACATATTTGAAACCCAACGCTATCTTTTTGGGCCACCTGAGTCAAACAAATTGTATCGGAAAAGCCTAAGCCCAGTTCATGGTTCCCAGGCGTCTAATAAAACTATGTGCTAAATGGAATCTGGTCCAACCATGCCGGTAAATTGGATAACCAGTATACTCCTCCACGTGGGATAACATCTGATTCTGAAAACTTACTAGGTGGAACAAAGATGGACCCAACACGGACACAGGGTTATTCACTCCCATTGGGCCCCTGCAAACGCATCTCAGCCAGATCATCCCCTACAAAATCCCTCTCCCAAACCATTTCTTTAATGTTGACAGAGAGAGGACTTAACCAGGATATTTGACAGTATATCAAAATGTTTGTTTGTAATCATTTTAGATGTTTTACTAATTAATCAATAATCATTTGGCTGTTTATGTTTTTAAATAGAAAATATAATAATGATTATTATATAAATATAGTAATCCATATCTATAAAAAATAAAATTATTGTGTTACATTTTTTAAAAAACGATTGGTTGTGTTCTTTACAACTATTGTTGTTACAAAAATAAATATTAAAAATTATGAACTTTAAAATTGCCGTTTCGAATCCTAATAAATCCCAATATTTTATAAAAGTATCAACATTTGTAATTGTAGTTGTCGCTGATCCCGAGTCGTAAACATATAATAACTACGGTTACCTTCGAGTTTGCCAACTATAGAGCCAAATACCCCAGATTACTAATTTTTAACTATAAATTAAGCTTTTAGTTGAGGCTCAATCTAAACATACAATTATAGAATCACTTTTAGTTGAGGCGCCCAATTATCGTAACTATAGAATACTTTAGTTGAGACTCGATCTAAATGTAACTATATAATAACTTTTAGTTGAGGCGCCAATCATATCACTTAACTATAGAGTCACTTTTAGTTGAGGCTGTCCGCAAATCTTGTATAAATCAGCTTTTGGTGAAATTACAATCATATCACTTATTTATGAATCATTTATAGTTGCAACTCAATAAATATGAAACTAAAAATATGCTTTAGTTGCAGCGCAACTATAGAGTCACAATCATATTCTCTTGCCATTACAGAATGGCAAAGCCACAGTTGTCTGTCTCCCTCTCTCCGTCGCTCTCACGCTGTTGATGAGGGAAAGACTATTATTTTTACAAGAAATGATGTAAATGGAAAGAAGCAGAAAAGCTTAGAGGTGGCGGAGGCTGCTTGTCTTATTAACTTATGTACTACTGCAATGACGGATCGAAAGGTATGAGTCTTCTCTAAGCTCTGCTTCCCTCACAATCGGCCACTACGCAGAAGCCCAAATTATTACATTATCTCTCTCACTCTCTCAAGTTTTACCCTGAAATATTTTGTTGTTATTGGTTCTTTATTCTTTTTGTCATAGCTTTCTTTTAATTATTTAAAATGTAAAAGGTGTTGTCGAAAAAATGTAAGGTGGGTATCATAGTTTTATAAAAATAATTTTCGCATGTTAACAAAAATAGTTAAGTAGTATCATAAAAATGATTTTCTAATTTGTACATGACTGTATATTAAGGTTTTTTTTTTTTTTTTACAATGCATGAAAGCTGAAATTTCATTGATTCATAAGGATAAGACCTTCAGAAATCAAATTGCCAAAAACATTAGAAGATAACATAATATCCAAGTAAATAGCAAGAAGAAACGAATCAAGACTTACACAAAAGATAATCCTAATATACTTAGAATATCTAAGATTTCAGGTTTGATAAAACATATCGACGAATAGAGATTTGACGTGACTTATCCGTCTAATCAAGCGGCTATCTGCTTGGTAAGGAATTATCCACATAAAAATCAATGAACAAACACACATCGTAACAAGTTGACGGCAAAAATATAAGAAAATAAAGGAAAATCAAATTGAAGAAACCATTTTATTGAAGGAAAAAGCTAATATATGAGTAAAAGAAACACTTGAGATTGATAATTTTAGGTGAAAGATAAAAAAAATTGACCCATTTCTAACGGGGATGAAAAACAAGAACGAAAGAAATTAGGGTTTTCATGGGGAGGGGGGGGCTAGTTCTTTACATCGGTTGTATATTGAGATTTAATAGCATGACTTTGAGTGTAATATTAATAATTTCGGTGAATATGGGACTCCATACCAGACTTTTAAACCCACATGAAACATATTTAGCCCAAATCCCATAAATTTAATCTTTCTAAATATATTGTCAAAGTAAGTAACTATTGATTTTATAACTTAATAATTAAAGTCGATTTTTACGAGTCGAATTGCTACACATTTAGGATTTTTTTTTTTTCATTTGGTATACTAAATTTATGGTAGCACCGTACTTTCAATATTTGAATATGTGATTGAGCGGAAATTTGAAAGAATATATTTTCATATTCGAGTCATTAAAGTGAAAGGAAGAATTGCCTGAAAAAAAATAATAATTAGCATTAGATTTCACCGCCCGAAAGAATCGTATTCTAAATCAAATTATTAGAAAAAAAATATTTTGGTTACAATATATTTTATCTTAGATATAATCACTAATAATTTTTATGGAACCTAGATTTAACTAAATTAGAAAAAAAAGGTTGTTCACTTTTCTTTATATAGACTTCTATACTTTTTCTTTTTCTTTTTCTTTTTTTTGAAAAGAAAGATTTTTTGTGACAATCCGAATTCGGGGATCACGTGGACAATCAATCCCAGCCCGCGGGAATTCCTATGTATTTTGAGTGACCGATATCACCACTTTGTTGTGTCTCATTTGTAGGATCCATATTTTAAAAAAAAATTAGCGAGTTTCGCGCTGTTCGACTCTGCCCGACATACATGTATAACTGTCTGATTATAACTCATCCAGTGTCTCAAAAGAAGTATTCTTGACCCATAGGGTCTATACGTACTATCCTCAATATGCATCCGCGCTTTACCGAGGACTCATTCATTCACATTTTAAATCTAAAATATGAAAATAAAACTCTTAATTACAATCCATAAAAGTACGATCTATTTCTTACCATGTTACATACCCAGGCTATTTGCTCTGATGATTTGAAAGAATTTAATTACAATTCTTTTTACATAAAATACTTTTATAAAAGTATTATCAGAGCTTGTCATTGACCTTAGCATGAAATCACGACCTCGTCGGAGCGCCGTCTCCCTGTACACCCCATGTACCTGAAAGAGGGTCCCACAACAGGGTGAGTAATGCCTAGTAGAAAAATTCTCCTACAATGGCTACTCCTTCGTGAGCTTGTGAGTATTGTACATAAAACATCAAACCATATTTTATATAAATAATGTAATCCTATATGAAATGTTTTGTGTCATAAGATGAGACTCCTCATGCCTAGCCCGAGTCCCGGCCGACTCCCCTCACCTACAATGCAGTGTTCATCGATTATTGGTGTTTCACCCAATGGCTTAAACCGATGTAACCCTCGAATTTTAATTTATCAAATCTCGTGTGTTTTATTTGGGTTACTAATTTCCAGGGTCTCACCGTAGGCTTTGCAACGCCTTTTGACACTTTCGCGAACTTTCATCACTGTATCCATATGTCTGACCAAGAATAAAATTTAGGTCTTTCACTCTGGGGGGATCTACCCCATCTTGCTTCACCTAAACACACGAAATTTATTATTATTATTATTTTATACAACTGCGAGTCTCGATTTTGGACGTTGTCCCATTTCAGAGCTCACCACACATTCACCAAGAATGGTGAATAATAGTACTATGCACCCACGCTGACTTCAGTAATGTGACCATGCATATGAAATGTAATCATATCATTTAATGTTATGTCATGTCACATGCACAATAAAACTACATGCAGTTTATTTATAAATTTCGAATAATTATATTTCCTATATATAATTTTCATTTATCATAATTTCCATGTTAATAAGTCAAGCAAGTATATATTAACATGATTTTTCCTCTACAACATCGCCAATAATTTATTTTCCAACAATAACACATAAAATAGCCCAAATCTCGGACCCATATAAATAGGGCACCTCTTGGTCCCTTCACGGTTTGTCATCAAATTACTATGATACCAAAACACACCACAAAACCCAAAAACATCAGTCCCGGGATCAAAAACCAAACATCAGCCCGAGTCCGGCTGCGAAAGCCGGGTTAAATCATGTCGGGTTGATAAAAGCAGGTCGAAAATTCAACCTTGAATTATCTAAAACAATCTGAAATTAAACTGTCTTGTCAGAAAAACAATCTTGAAAAGAAATTCCTAAAATTTCTACGCTCGGCCTCAAAATACAGGACTAAATTGACATCTCGACCTCTAAGCAATCCTGATCATTAATTGACCTTTAGGGTAGAAATAACCTAAGTATGAAAATTCTCTACCTCGTGAAGTTTGACGAAACTCTAATACCCACACGTAGCTCTTGATGCGTGGATCGATTTTGCCTTTTGCTATAACAAAAACATATAGTCCAATTTTCATAGATCTTAAAGAAAAACGAGGAAATAAAAAAATCTTTTTCTCTCTCTCCTCGGCTCCATGTCCTAGTAGTCCGTCCCCTTTTTCCTTTTTGACTTTTATGCTGTGTTTTTTTTTAATTATTATTTTCCTTATTTATTTATTTATTTTCTCATTCATTCTTATATTTGACACTTGACTCAATATGAACAATTCACACAAGTGTACCATATGTTATGTCGTGTACCACCCGACACTCAATGTCTCGAAAAACGTGAAATTTAGGCTATCTCGAAATTCGAATTTAAATCTCGACAGTAACTGCATTCTCATGGCATAAATTCAATCCAAGTGAAGTCCGCTTTCACATCCAAGATCTAGGAAAAATTGGTTTTCAACCAAAATTACGCTTTACATTTTTTCTAAAATGAATTTTTTTTTCCTGATTTTACACTTTTGATGTGAGACATGATATGCAAAATATTTCAAAATCATGCAAAGGAACAAGAACTTTAAATTTATGACCGGAATGCCCTAAATGGTCAACTTGTGGACTCAATATCTACCAAATATGAAGAAAAAGTACAACCTCATTCAAATTTGAAAACAAACAAGTGAAAACACGCCACTTCCCACAAAAACCTAAAATAATTTTAATTTAAATTCGACCCAAGTTATTATTCAAAATTACTATCTAATTGACTTATTATATATTTAACTAAATTATTATAAAAAATAATTTAAATATTTATAAATATATTAATAATTTTAATATATCATTGAACAAAAATATTTTTTAAGATATTATTCAAGTGAGTATAGTGGCCCACAAGCTTACCACTTGAGGGCATTTCGGTTATAAATTTAATGTAATGACCCGTACCAAATAATACAAGTTTGAAACGCGTTTGACCAAGTTTGATTAAGTTTGACCAAAGTTGACTAGGTTTGACCAACACTTAGTGGGTTGACCAAAGTTGACTTTTTCAAGAAGAAATAATTTTGGGTTGACTAAGGCACCATTTCGTAGGCCTCGTCGATACGAGTTCATAGACGGGCGGAACGTCAAAATCCGACTTACGGATAAAAAGTTACGGCCATTAGAAGTTCAACAGTAGCACTTTTATCAGTGTCCAAGTTATGTCTGGGATTTTTACTCGAAAGCGACCCTAGACCCTATATAAACATAGCTTGTGATACCAAATGAAAACCCTAGCCCAAAACAACACTTGAGCTCCCAAAACCCTAAGAGAAAACTCTCCAAACCGGGAACACCTTTTGGGCCGAGTAGCCACCAAGGCCGCGGAGAAATCGTACTGCATTGAGGCACCACCGGGCCGGAGTTACTGCATGTCTGCATCACCAGGTGCGCCACCGACGACGCGCCGCCATAAAATTTTACGGCCAACCGCCGTCGGACGCGCCGGGATCTGGCCGGCGAACCCGACGTCGGCTGCACCGATTTTTCACCTGAGTTTTGTGATTTCCGACCATTTTCCGGCCACTTCAGGCCACCCCATAGCTCCTTTCCAACATTTTTGACCTTCTGAACTCATCTACGTGGTCGCTTGCGCATTTTGCACCGCTTTTTAAGTTACAACGAAACAAATCGGGCCGGCTTAGATCGGGTTTTCCGCCACCACAAGAATCGCTTACCGCCGAATGCTACCAATGAGTTCCTGGTCTCGGGCTTCCATTGATATGTGGTTTGTAATTTTTGGACATCGTTTGGTTAGTTTTCCATTTTTAGGTTGTTTCGGGAAATTACCGAGAAGTCGGGACTGAAATAGAGTACCAATTGGTCAAATTTGGAAAAATTGAAGTTGTATTAGTGCAATTGGATGTTTTTAGAATTATCGATCGTTCAATTTCGAGGAATTAGTTCTTATGAAAAGCCCCCAATTTTGGGTATCGCCTATAGGGCACACTGTAATCGGACTCCGTCTGAGCCCACTCAGGATGACATTTCATAGTTCTAAAAGAATTTCAAGGCCTTAGGGCATTCCAATGTCGTTGGTTCAACTATCGAGCCTAAGTGGTATTTTATTTATATTACAGCACTCACGCCGGCCGAGACGATCCTGCCAGGGAAACAGAACCGAAAGACTATAGTCCCAGGAGTGGTCTATACTTGTTTTAATGTTTCGTAGTATTATTACGATATAAACTTATTTGATCGGATTCGCTGGCTGTGCATAAATGAAAATGTCATTTTTATAAAAAACAAGTTATCATTTCATGTGAATTTTGTCAACATTTTAACATTGGAAGTTTTATAGTGTTCATGGATGTGGAGTGGTTTATATGTTTTTTAAATGATTTGGGATATGATGGTGATATTTATGGTGATTAAATATTTTTACATATATACCGTTTTGATCAAATGGTTGCTGTATCTTAAATGTGATTATCGGTCTCATATAAAACAAGTTATCATTTCATGTGAGTTTTGTCATCATTTTAACACATTTGGAAGTTTTAACGAGTTCCCTGGATGAGTCCGTGGTGGTTTGAATATTTTGGGTACGTGGATTGAGGTTTTAAACCGCTTTGAAAACTCATTGTTTTAAGAAAGAGATTTCGTGGTCTTGTGAGATGATTATGATACAGTGTCGTTTGGAAAAGTACTTGTGAGTAAAAATACGAATATATATTAATTCCACGGTCGTGAGGTCGGATTACCGACGGTTGGTATGCCACGATGTCGTGATTTTAGTTATATATTATTTCTACGGTCGTGAGGTCGGGTTACCGACGGTTGGTATGCCACGATGTCGTGAGTTTAGTTATATATTAATTACACGGTCGTGAGGTCGGATTACCGACGGTTGGTATGCCACGATGTCGTGAGGTCGGATCACCGACGGTTGGTATGCCACGATGTTGAGAGATTTGTTATATATTAATTCCACTACCGAGGTCGGATTACCGATTTCACGTATGCCACGATGTCGCGGAGTTTAGTTATATATTATTTTACCTGGCCGTGAGGTCGATTACCGGGACGGTTGGTATGCCACGACGTCATGGTGGCCCGTTTAATTCACATGGTATATGATGGGTATATAATACGGTTTATAAAGGATATATGTACAAGATATTGTTGGTCTCTGATTAAGTATAAGCTTTTCCATATTTATAGTTGTGGTATTTTCATGGTTATTTTTACGACATGATGGTTACATATATTTATGCTCAATTGTATGTTGTGAAATGATTCGTGTTCTTTAAGGGTTCTCAAAATGATGCCTAAGTAAATTTTTGAACATGATTTACATGTATTTGGGCTTTGGTAAAGTTGGGTTTTATGAAACGTTTGCTAAACGGGGAACATTACAAAAGAGTGGACGTGAGGTCTTGAGAGAAGGAATTTTTTTCGAAAACAAAAACATTATTTTCCATATAAATTATGCCACTAACTGAGATTATTTTCTCACGCTATTGTTTTAATATCTGCCTCTAGGTCCGGCAAATTAGAGGGCCTACCTTTGCGCTGTAGATTCAACAGACCGCTCTATCTCGCGATTGCTCGCAGATTTCATCCCACCTATATGTCTTTGCTTTGTCGACTCCATTTAATCTCATTTGTAACCCTAAATTCGCAAATACTCTTAGAATGCCTGACATTCGTATTGAACGCTTATGGGTCCCATTCATATATGTGGTAATCACATGTGTTCACTTTCTTAGGTGGGGTCCCTTGTGCATCTCTAGGACTCGTATTAAATACCTCACTAGGCTAGACCACCCTGGGAACCCTCGAGGGGCATCCTGCCAGTCCTCACTATTTAAAGAGTTAACAAAACAGCTTTTAAAATTTAAAATAAATGGATATAAAGATATTGAAAGATTCTGTGGAAGATATTTTTATATAAAAATATTTATCTCTGATCACACCTACTCTAATTACATTATGAAAATATGATTATTCCTTTTAACAAAATATTAAATCGAAATGATATTAGATTTGTAAATCCAATCTTTCCTATATTTGAAGAACTTGAAAATATATATTTTTTTATATAAAGACCCTTTCCAAAATTTTCGTCTAAAAGGTAATTGCTGATAATATAATGACTGCTCCAAAGATTATATATATTAAATTGATTACTCTATATATGTTAATGTTTTGAATACTAGTCTATAAAAACAAAATCATATATATATATATATATATATATATATATATATATTAATGATTACTTTATATATGTTAATGTTTTGAATAGGAGTCTAGTAAAAAAACTACAAACTATATTAGTGATGACTTTTTATATATGCTAATGTTTTGAATATGAGTCTTGCAAAATCATAAAGTGTTTCAGTAATATTTTACTAGTGTGGTCCTAAAAGTCCCAAAATCCTTTATAATCTCAATTTTAAAGCCAAAGGTAAAGTCCTAATTAGAAATTAATAAAACAAAAGTTCAAATGAAATGCTTATGAATCCTAAGTCCATCTCAAAAATTTCAACAATGCACCATCGACAGAGCCCTCTACTGTATGAACCAGAACTCCTCCATTGGTTGCCCAACTTAGTGGATGACCCTGAAGATTTCGACCGCCACGATTACCGGTGAAGACATAAATGAGCTTCTCTGCCTTAAGATCCAAGGCACATGATGTGGCTGTTTATAAACCGGTAATATATAAAAGTAAAAAAAGTGTAACAAAAGTTCCCACACATGCAAAAAAAGCAAAAAAAAAACACATGCCACTCGCAATACAAAATTTCTTCGGGACCAAAAGTACATCCAAGCTTAGAAGAACCATATGTGGCCTAAATACAAGATCATTTGTAATTCCAGAAGCATCCACGCTCTTAACTTCACGGTTACTCCAAGGAGGAGTAGTAATTTTCTGCAAAAACAACAAACTACCATCATTCTCTGGTCAACAAAATAAAACTTGTGAGATGAAACTTATCATTGGAAACCCCCTACCTTCCTCGCGATAATATAGTTACCAGTGTCAACTGGTACACGGGTATCATTCGAAGAAAGAATAGCTTGTATATCTATTGATGCCTTGGCAACTTCTCCCAATGCTAACTTCACAGTAGGTTGGTCAATGATTATTGATGGTGTATCATAATTGGGCAAAAATCCTGAAGAACATATCAATATATAATGTTAATTCCAATCCAATCAATGGCGAAAAGTGGTAGTCACTTTTACTATTATGACGCAAATACAAGCATCGGAGGTGTCAATCCGAGGATGATATAACCAAGTCCCAAACTATGAAGGAAAGAGATATCCTACAAATTACAAATAAACGTGTCAGGTAAAATCTTAAAACAAAAAACACATGCAAACTACAAATATGAGATGCATACCTTCAGTAATTTTTTCATGTGGGGATTGACTACTAAAGCATGAGCGATCACCACAACAAATGTCCGACCACTTTGTTTGAGAAGCTGCTCTCTATCTCTAAGAGAGCCTTCAGTCAAGGTTAACGCACCGCCAATTGCACCTTCGCTGCCGTTTCATCAAGTAAGTGCACCTTCGCCTGAAACTCAGTGCTTCCACCCTACAACTCCATTTGCGCAGAAACTTTACGCTGCAAGTTTGCAAAGCAGGCTTAGGAAGGGAGGGACAAATAGGCCGCCATTTGAAGCAAGGAAGAGGAACAAGGCAAGTTTGCATAGAAACGAAAGAAGTTAGAGCGGCCATGGCCAGGGAGAGGAGAGAAACTTCTTTAACAAGTTAGGTCATATGTTAGGCGAAGAGTGGGTTTATGTAAAAGTAGGAGCATCACGTGATTCTGAGAGAGTTTCACTTCAACAAGCCGTGTGAGATTTATTATAATCCTCTAAATCTTCCATAATCCTTCAACCTTTTCTTAAAAAGGCAGATGCATAGTTTTATATATGTAACTACACATTACCTTATATAATCCTCTCAATCTTCCATAATCTTCTCAACCTTCCATAATTCTTTCAACCTTCTTCACATGAAAAGATGGAAGTGTAATCCATGGGGATAGTTCTATGTGTAATCACACATCATACCTTATTAGTTCCTAAATGAGGTGGAGATGTAATTCCTAAATTATCACTTTTAACAAACATCTTATTATATTATTAATATATATATATATATATATATATATATATATATATATATATATATATCAAATTATTTTTAAATAGATGAAGATAATATTAATACGAAAAAAAAAAAAAGAATGAGATATTCTAAAAAATGAAATAAATAAGTCAAAACCCGTTATTTTAAAAATTTATTTTTAGAGTTTATGGTTAATATTTAGAAATAAAAGGAAATAAATAAATTGAAATAACCTATTTATGGAATATCGTGTACAAGAAATTGATATTTTTTTACTTTCCAAACAATAAGATACATACTTTACTATGAAAATAATTTAAATATTTCTAAAGATATTAATAATATCTTTTCATTATAGAAAAATATGGTTAATATTTATGAAATAAAAGGAAATAAATAAATTGAAATAACCTATTAATGGAATATCAGGTAAAATAAATGGATATTTTTGACTTTTGCTAAACAATATACTTACCTTACTATCAAAATAATTTAAATATTTCTAAAGATATTAATAATTTCAAATATATCATTATAGAAAATATTTTCTAAGCTATTGTCCATATTACTTAATATTTACTTTTAGAGTTTATGGTTAATATTTATGAAATAACAAATTGAAATAACTTATTTATAGAATATCAAGTGTGAAATTGATATTTTTGACTACAAACATACGTACTCCTCTATCTCAATGTTTTTGGAAATTAATTAGATATCATTTTTTGTCCTCTCTAAACACCATTTTGTCTTTATATTTAATGCATTGAAAGTGAAAACATATTAAAAAAAAATAATTCATTTTTAGGTTAGATAGTCTAAAAATAATACCACATAAAAATCAACCTAATAGAGCAGTAAGAATGTCTGGGCTTTTGGCATTTCATTTATTTCGTTGGTTTATAAATATATTAAAAAAAGATAACCAAAAGAATTAAGTAGTTAACAAACGACTATAATGGAGCTTCATTATTTATAACCTTCCACACTTCAAACAAACCAAACTAAACCAATCCCATATTTAGAAGAATTATTGTTTTTCTTTTAAATGTTAACATGTATGGGTTTCAAACAAATTTAATTTTTATTACGAATGAAAGGGTCTTTAGTTCTCTCACCCATTTGTGGTCGACATATGTCCTGCAACATACCGAAACCCCAAACAAATTCAGACACCTAAAGCTCGTCAGCCATGGTTCCCAGGCATCTGTCATGATGGGAGACCAAAATTGTTAGATGTGTAAACACACTACCGAATGACAAAAAGGACGGGATTCACTGAACGAAATCTATCATGAATGTGAATTGTATAGACAAAGTGAAATAACAAATTTTGATGAGTGAAAATGAGATTTGCAAACTAACACGCCCTAAGAGTATATGTTTGAATCTCATGATTTGAGTTAAATGATTTGTCGTACGCGAAAACGCATATTTCATACGATCAATGATTTGTAAAGTGAAAGTATGTGAAAATGAATAAGCATGAGTATCCTTTTATATTGAGCGTGGAAAAAGGTAAAAAGTATAGTTTGATATAAAAGGCATGGTTTTATGATAAATGCACGCTACGTTAAACTAAAATCAATGGGAACCCATGTAACCACTGGGTTACGAGAAAAGCTTAGCTAGCTTTTATCTATGCGCAGGTTTTGAGTAAATAGTGGAAGAAGGTAAGATTCATAGTTTTAGAGTCATAGAGAAAGTTATGTGTATAAGTATATACCCCATTATACGCATATCATTCTTTTGAACGTGTGACATTTCAGGAACAAAAGAGTTAATTTCCTCGAACTATTGTTTTGTATATCATTTTGTGTTTACGATACTTACTTTGTAAACGTATTATATAAGAGTAAATGTTTATGGGCCTACTTCATTTGAAACGCTTCGCAGAATAAGAAAACTCTAAATGAAATGACATAAATAAAATGTTTTTGATAAAGTATAAATGAAAACGGTCGTGGAGGGGACCCGCTCTTAGTTCGTATCCGCTATTTGAGTTGGGCCGGGGATTCGGGTCGCGACACTTTAAAAAAAAACAAATAAATAAAAAGTAAATAAAAAGAATTAAACGAGTATCCCAGATTCAGTTTGGACCCGCTTATTGGGTCGGACCAAAAAGGGGTGCTACATAAAACTAATCCTAAAATCTACCAAATAAAATCAACCTTTCCTACATTTGAATTTGGAATTTTTTTTTTTTATATAAAGACCCTTCAAAATTTTAAATTCAAACAAACCAAACTAAACCAATCCCATATTTAGAAGAACATTGTTTTTTCTTTTAAATGTTAACATGTATGGGTTTCAAACAAATTTTAATTTTTATTACGAATGAAAGGGCTTTAGTTCTCTTGACCCATTTGTGGTTGGGACATATGCCCTAACATACTGAAACCCAATGGGCTATCTTTGGGCCACCTGAGCTCAACAAACAAATTGGTATCGGAAAAGCCTGCCCAGTTCAAGCCCAAGCCCAAGCCCAGTTCATGGTTCCCAGGCGCTCTAATAAAATCATGTGCTAAAATGGAATCTGGTCCAACCACATGTCGTAGTGTAATTGGATAACCAGTAGTACTCCTCCACGTGGGATAACATCTGATTCGAAAATCTTACTAGGTGGAACAAAGATGGACCTAACACGGACACAGGGTTATTCACCCCATTGGCCGATCAAACCCCTGCAAACGCATCTCAGCCGTTCATCCCCTACAAATCTCCCAAACCATTTCTTTAATGTTGACAGAGGAGAGTGGATTTAACCTGATATAATGACAGTATATCAAAAATGTTTGCTTCAATAATCATTTTATGCTTTACTTTCAATTAAATAAATAATCATTTTTGGCCATGGCGTTTTAAAATAGGAAATATAATAATGATTGTTATATAAAAATATAGTAATCCCATATCTATAAAAATAAAATTATTGTGTTACATTTTAAACGATCGGCTGTTTTTACTAACTATCGCTAAGTATTCTAAAATAGTGATTAAAATTCGAACTTTAAAGATTTTTACATTTAATCCCTAATAAATCCCAATATTTTATAAGATCAACAATTTGTAATCAGAATGGGCCGCCTCAAAGTCTACCACACCTATATAATAACTTACAACAGAACCTCAGCTTTACTCGCAACCATGTGTTCATTCCTTTTAGTTACACTAATTTTTACCATAACTATTAGTCGCTTGGGCCAGACTCAATCCTAAATACACAATTATAATCATTTTTAGTTGAGACTAATTCCCATCCAAGAACTAGGAATCACTTTTAGTTGAGACTCAACTCTAAACGTGAACTATTAATCACTTTTACTGAGACTAATCATATCCGCAACTATAAGAGTCACTTTTGGGGCCAGACACAATCATATCCAAGAACCATGGGAGTCACTTTGGGCTGAGACACAATCATATCCGTAACTATGTACTCACTTATAGTTGCAACTCAATAAATATGAAACTAAAAATATGCTGAAGGCAGCCAAGTAACTATAGAGTCAACTTACTTCATTATTACAGAATTCAAGAAGCCACGCTTGTCCGTCTCCTCCGTCGCTCTCACACTGTCAGACGAGGAGCACTATTATTTTTATGTTAAATGATGAATGGAAAGAAGCAGAAAAGCTTAGAGGTGGCGGAGGCACAAAAAAGCTCATCTTTAGCTAAACATGTACTACATAAAGAAACAGGATCTGGTAGTACAGATGGTAAAATCTTTCTCTCACGCCCATTCCACTGGTCTACCACTACGTTAAGCCCAAATTACATTATCTCTCTCACTCTCTCAAGTTTGTTCCTCGAACATTCAAGTTGTTATTGGTTCTTTATTCTTTTGTCATACTTTAATTATTTTAAATGTAAAAGGTGTTGTCAAAAAAAATGTAAAAGGTGGGTATCATAGTTTTATAAGAAATAATTTCGCATGTTAACAAAAATAGTTAAGTAGTATCATAAAAATGATTTTCTAATTTGTACATGGTTGTATATTAAGGTTTTTTTTTTTTTACAATGCATGAAAGCTGAAATTTCATTGATTCATAAGGATAAGACCTTCAGAAATCAAATTGCCAAAAACATTAGAAGATAACATAGTATCCAAGTAAATAGCAAGAAGAAATGAATCAAGGCTTACACAAAAGATAATCTTAATATACTTAGAATATCTAAGATTTCAAAGCCATAAAACATATCGATCGAATAGAGATTTAACGGACTTATCCTCGTCTAACGGGGCTAAATACCGCCACAAAATTATCCACATAAAATCAACGAACAAAACACACATCGTAATGTCAATGAGACACAAAAATATATAAGAAAAGAAGAAAATCAAATGGAAGAAACTACTTTGATTAAGAAAAAGTTTAATATATGTGAAGACTTGAACAATTTAAATGTTTATAAAATAAAAATTATCCACTCAATGCATTATAAAAACAAGAACCAAAGAAATTAGGCTTTCATGTGAGGCGCCAGGTCTTTGCATTAAGTCAAGATTGAGGTGATTTGAATAAGGTCATCTCTTGAGTAAAATATTATCAATTTCAGGCAACATGTAATTTGTCACCCCATGGATTCCATCCAGATGTCAAGTGAGGGTCACTTTTTTTTTTTTTAAAACTTATAACCTTTACACTTACATATTCATATAATGTTAAACAATTAACTTGTATTACATTCTGCAGCAGCGGATTACAAAATATAAATACAAGCTCCAAATATGGAAATGTTCAACATCTACAATATTTCATATCAAGTTACAAAATTTCATATACAAAATAGACCTAAAGGTCTTCCAAAGGCACCTATGGATGTGTGGCCTTTTGACCGCCACGGATCGGGCCTGCCTTCCTCATTTCATACCTACACGGATCGAACACCGTGCTAAGCCATTTAGTGGGAATATGACTTCTATTAAGAGTCACCACACTTCTATAAAAATGCATATCACACATATAACAGTTATAGATTCATATCATTTCTCATATATATACTTATCATAACCAGTTCCATTTCTTATCATCATCCATATACTTTTCATGTCAACTCGTATTTTACTTCGTTTTAATCGTGATACTATCATTAGTAATGCAACAGCTCCCCGAGCTCTGGCCGAAGCTCACCGAGCTTGGCTCAAGCCTAACAAGCTGCTTATGTTTCAAAATTAGCTTTGTTTCTTAACGAGCCGAGCCCGAGCCCAACCGAGCCCCAAACGAGCTTATCATAAAACGACGTCGTTTAGCTTTTTTTTTTTTTTTTAATACTATCGGCAAACGACGTCGCTTTCAGACCGCAATATATGAAAATAAAACCCTAACTAAAGAGTCGCCACTCTCCGCCTCCCATCGTCAGTCCCCACCCTGCACCCGACCGAATGCCGCCGCCCCGACCGCGAGATTCACCTCACGTCCCGACTTCCTCTCTCCCTGACACGCGACGCCGTCGACTGGCATCTCGACCTAAATCGATTTGTCTCTCTCCCGATGCGCGCGACGCCGACTGCATCTCAACCTTTCTCCCCTACGCCGGCGACGCCATCAGAAGGCCATCACGATTTTCTGGCCTCCATTTTCGTCGACCGCTACAAATACAATCATTCTGTATTCTCTTTGATTTAATCATTAATTGATGCCCACAATACCAAATGACAAAGAATTATACTCGCTTCCAAGTCTCTGGTAAGTAAGTAGAGAATTTGATCTTGTTTTGTGATATTTTCTCCTATTGAAATCGCTTATTCCAAGAATAACTTTGATTTTTGCTTTTATATTCAGTCATACTTATTCCTCATTTCCTTTGTTCTTCGTGAATTGGAAACGAGGTTGCGCCATGCTTATCAGAGACCGCCCAGTGCCTTCTCAGGCTCTCCAATTCTTTAATGCGCTTCAAGTCCAAGAACTGCAATACCCTTCACATGACCTAATGAATCCTAACCCATTACAAGGCGATCATCGTCGCCATTACTGTTGTATTTTGATTTATATTTTCTGAATCACCAAGAAAACGTGGAGGAGCAGGAATCTTGTCATAGATAATCTCTTCAAGACAATTGGCGATAATGATATTAAGTGATACAACCTACAAAAAAAAATTGTAGGCAGGGGTTTGGCACCCTTCGAGTGAGTGCTTACTCCAGAGAGAAGAAAATCAAGAGAGAGAAAAATGGAAATGCCTTACAAACCTGTGGAGAAATTCTCCTCACCCAAAAGCCAAACTCCGTCTCAAAGGCTACTTACAATTTCAAGCAAAAACAGCATAATTAATTTGTGTAATCTTCATAAGCTTGGAGATATTAAGTAATTCTTCTCGGGGTAGGTTTTAATGATGTATGTTCGAAGGATTCAACTTGGTGTTGTTATGTAGTGCACATGTTGTTCTAGGGTAGAGGTTCCAGCAGTAGTAGAGTGTTCCTGTACTTCATAATCGAGAATTACAGTGTTTGTGAGAAAATACTAAATTTAAAATTTACAATTGATCAATAGATACATATTGAGCCAAATAAAGGACTACCTGAGACTTCTCGCACATGGTACCATGGCATGGAATTGGAATTGAAAGTTTAAAACAACAATTGCAATGCTTTTATTAATGTAAATAAAAGTTCTCCCACTTCCTGTGTTCAAGTCCCTCGTCACCAGCCTTAATTTTTCCTTTTTCCCCTCTCTTCCAACGAAAATTTTCCAAAACTTTCAATTTATGAGGTTAATTTCACTCCCACGCCCATCAAAAACACACAATTCGGCCTCGCTTTACAATGCTTTGACTTTAGAGATCACATTAGCCAACAATTAAGCTCGCAATCTATACACAATCCTATAACCATACTGTAAGGGTTGAACTGTATCCGTTTGCATTTTAAGGGTACAATTCATCAGCGCACTACTTTAGGATGTGTTCTTATTTTACTACTTGTTAACATAAATGCAGGTTGGGTAAGACCGTAAGAGATATAGATGGTTGAAAGTCAATAAGTGGTCATCCTGTATTTATTGGCCCAAATCTCAATTGCATGGAATGCAGGCAAATAAAAGACTTTTTTCGATCAAGCACAATAAGAATATCACATTGCTCTAAAGATTAACTCAACTTATAGTTAGATTTCATTGAAAGTGTTAGGATAGGATTAAGTTCTACCGGTTGGGGTGTGGCAACTTTGGAGGAGACATTCTTGCCACTCGATCCCATTATGAATTCTCAAATTAAGCATGGAAACAGATTTTTCATTTTATATGGGAAAAACTTAAGGGATCTAACCGCTAAAAACATTTCCACAATTAATTAGATTACGATATTTTCACCAAAGTATGCAGCATTTATCTTCTATGAGAAAAGGTCCTATAAGGATACTTAACCTGTCAAACACCTCCGATAGCCGCCTATCTCTCTCCTTTTTCCATTTTTTCTCTCAGAGCCTATTTTCCCTGGGCAGCTTAGCGTAATTTCTGCTATATACGCTTATCCTTATATTTTAATGGTGACATAATGAAGGAGATTATCACCCCAATTTTTTTTTATGCTTGCAAGTTAAAAAAAAGGTCAACCTAAAAAAATATTATTTGATCAAAAGTTTCGCGATAAGCTCCTGCTCTGCTCGAGCTCGAGCTCGAGCTAAACAAGCTTGAGCCTAAAAAAAGCTGATCGAGGTTTCGCTCCCGCTCGAGCTCGGCTTAAAATAAACAAGCCCAGGCTCAAATGTTCAAAGCTCCGGCTCGGCTCGGCTGTTTACACCCCTAACTATCATCACATAGCAGTGCTATGCTTCTCATATCATGTCATATATTCTCTACATTTTTCAGATATACCCGTCATTTCCTTTATGCTCTTATGCTCTCAGATAAACCTTAGAAGTGGATACAGGAAAGTCCATGAGGGCATGAAGGTGCTGGTGACACATGTGAGACAATGTACTATGCCTGCAATATGATACTGGAAAGGTATATCATCACTGGATGAGATAAAGGACTATCCATGAGTGCTCCAGAATATGATAACTGAAGGTATCATCACCGTATGAGCCGCTGACTATCTACGAAAGTGCCCGAGGCGTCAGGTGACCTCTTTGGGCCACTCCGATCCAAACGGGATCTTATGTCATCGACCCAATCGTGGCCGGAATATCTGTATACGTATGCTGCAGCAACTGTTTTTCCCCGATAGGCATGCTCATTCATCCTACCGTGCTCCTAAGCGCATTAAATCACTGTGTATTTTATGCTCAAAAGATATATCCTCATATTCCCGAATAATTATTGTTATTCGCACCAAGTATGTGATATATACATACAAATCATTTATTCATATCTTTTTCATTTTTCATATTCATTACATGCATAAATAATCTATGCTTAATGCAGCCGATGCTTACGAAGTTATTTATGACCATAATAAGTATTCCTAATACAAATAACTATGGTTAATTCGTACTGCCTACTGTTTTCCGTGTTTTCTAGAACTAATATGAGTTCCAATCTTATCAAGCTGTCTATTGATGGATTCTTGACTAATGGCCGATAGATTCCAAGAACACCCAAATCGGAGTTCGTAGAAGGAGTTATGACATTCGTTGGAGGTCTGCGCGCAATGGCCTTGACGATTAATTCGGACCGACGAGCTGAGCTGTCATGGACGAGCACGCTCTAACACCTCGGTCTGATATCTACTATCCTCCTCAGGCATATGAATGTATTCTTGACCTACCGGCCTATAGAGTCCAAGAACACCAAATCGGAGTTCAAACTAAGGAGTTATGACCTTCCGGCTGAGGTCATGCGCAGTCGGCCTTGACGAAATACCTGAACTAACGAGCCGAAGGCCGCGGACGAGCTCTCGCCTAACACATCGGTCTGACATCTACATCCTCCTCAGTCATATGAATGTATTCCTTGACTCAATGGGCTTCCATGTAGTCCAAGAACACTCAAATCGGAGTTCAAACGGGCGGAGTTATGACCTTCCGCTGGAGGTCATGCGCAGTCAACCTGACGAGCCGATGAGTCGCACTGGGCCGATTTGTACGACCGCTTCGACGAGAACCGCTTCGACGAGTACCGCTTAACGAGTACCGCTTTGACGAGCAACGCTTGACGCAGCACCGCTTTGACGAAAGCACCGCTTGACGAGCATCGGCTGAATTTGTGCACCGCTTGATGACGAAGTACCGCTTTGACGAGTACCGCTTTGACGATCACCGCTTTGATGATGAGTACCGCTTTGATGACGAGTAATCGCTGATTTAGCACCGCTTCGACTAATTCCTCGCTTGACTAATTCTATTTGACGAATTCTCATTTGACGAATTCCTTCCCCATTTGATCGCTCAGAGTAAAAGACCATAACTTGTCTACAGAGTCCGAATTGAGAAATCTAAAGCCTAACATCAAGTTCATTGATGTACTACACTACAGAAGGACTTACTTCTAATTCCCTGTATTTGACCTAAAACTAGTTCTCAAGATCCTGCCATCGTATACGGGCGACAATAGGGAATTTTCTGGGTTCAACTTTGCAATCCGACTCTTCTCAAACACATATTTAGGAGCCTTAAAGCTCTTTCTTAACTCAACCCTACAAGAAATGAGTTTAGAGCTTCCAAACCCAAACCATACACAAAACAAGGGTTCCAAACCATGTATCTAAACGTTTCTGCACTCAAAAAAAAATAGATTCCATGCACCCGTAGCTTACATACACATACTCATATTCCATACAACCCAAGACATGTATCCGTACACACCTAGTTTACATACACATATTCATGGTTCCATACTTTTCTATACCAAATCATAGGTCCATACAAAACCATATTTCTATACTCATTTTTAGTAATTCCATACAAAACCATATATCCATACCCGAATTCCATACCTGTGATCTTTTTCTTCTTCTTCTTCTTCTTCTTCCTTTCTTTTTCTCTTTCTCTTATCCCGTATTTGTTCCTTTCTCCAAGACCAAAATGAGATATTTCTTTTGGTCTTATCCTTATTTGATCTTATCCCCTTGTTATTTTACTTTGGTCCTCCAACTCTTATAATATTTGCAAATCAATTTATAATATTTACAATAGCCTCAAATCTTCTTTATTATTTGTAATTTAACTTATGCATATTCCTACTTTTGTTTTTATCTTTATTTCATTCCGAATAAATATACCTTTACGTTTATTATACCCAAAACATGTTATAAAACTGTTATGGTATAATTTGGGGTGTGTTATAAATCCTCCCCTTAAAAGAATTTCGCCCCCTAGTTCATACTCGATTCGAAGAGTTGCGGATATCGTGCTCCTCATAGTTGCTTCCGCTCCCAAGTAGCTTCTTCTACCATGGTGTTGCCAGAACTTCTACTAATGGTAGTTGTTTGTTCAAGAACTGCTTCACCCTCTGAGCCGTAATGGTCTGCCCTCATCATATGACAAATCTTCTTGTACTTATTTCTTAGACCGGTAGTATGTGCGACTCATCGTACGGTATTCCCGAAGCATCGACACATGAAACACACGTGTAATTTGGCCAACTCCCGTAGGAGTGCTAATCGATAAGCCACAGGCCAACACGCTCCAAACCTCATATGGCCCTATGAACTGGACTCAACTTTGCCTCCTCCGACTCAAACTCCTTAGAATTTTTCCTCCATGGTGATACCTTTAAGAAGACCTTGTCTCCCACTTTATATTCAATATCTCTCCTCTTTAGTTAGCATACGACTTTGTCGATCACTAGCCTCCTTAACCTCCGGGTCGAATAACTTGTACTTTCTCTTCTCGTATCTTTAATATGTCCGGACTCTATCGCTTCGCTCATTCACTCTCGTCTAAATACACAGAGTTCTACATTCCGCCATACAAAGCTTCCATATGGTGCCACTAATGCTTGATCGAAACTATTGTTATAGGCAAATCTACTAAGGGAATAATATACCTATCCCAAACTCCCGAAAATTTATGACACAACCTCGAAGCATATCTTCGAAAGCACTTGAATCAATCTTCGACCGTCCATCCTGTCATGATGGAATGCCGTACTAAAATTCATCTTAAAGGCTCTGTAAAGTCGATCAGAATTCTTCCAGAACCTTGATAAATCGCGATCTCATCCGACACAATAGACAACCCGCACACCATGCAATCGCACAATCTCATCTACATAACCCAATTAGCTCATCCATAGAATAGTCAATCCCGATCGGTATGAAATGGCCGACTTTGTGAGCCTATCTACAATCAATTCAACAGTCATGTTTTGTTGTGTGAGGGAAAACCCGACAATAAAATCCATGGTAATGTTATCCCACTTCCATTGAGGAATTAAAGGATTTAACAAACCTCATGGCACTTGAACAGCCTTTGACTTGTCGATTAATGTCAAACACTTAGACATATTCAGCCACATCTCTTTCATTCCTTTCCACCAATAAAACTCCGTTTCAAGTCCCGTACATCTATTCTCCAGTGATGCATAGTAAATACCGTATTATGAGCCTCAAATAGCAACTTTTCTTTTAGCCTTTATCATCCGCACATAATCTATTCTAAAATACAAACTCCACCTTCTTTCTAAAACTCCTGGGCCTCCTTGTCACCATCTCTAACCATCCTCGTAAATTCTTCTCAGAATCTTCATCATTTTTCTCGCGCATCAATAATCATTTGCTTAAAACGGGGTTGCGCTTTTAATTGAGCTAACATATCTCCATCATCTCCTAGTCTCCAATCACTGTCAGAGTGACATTGCTACCATCGTTTTTCGCTTTTTTAAAGCACGGCTACTATATTAGCCTTCCTGATGGTAATCTGATGCAAGCCATAATCCTTTAATAACTCTAACCACCTTCTCGCTGTCTCAAATTTAACCCTTCTCTGCGGTAGCAAGTACCGAGACTTTATGACTGTGTAAATTTACACTTTTCCCGTATAAGTAGTGTCGCCATATTTTTAAAGAACACTACCGCAAATCTAACTCTGTGTCATGAGTGGGATAATTTGTTCATGTGGCTTCAACCGTCCGACGCATAAGCCACTACTCCCATCTTGCATCAACACGCATCCTAAACCAATGCATGAAGCATCACTATACAAGGTATACCTTTTCCTGAGTAGGTCAAGGGCCAATACCGGTGCTTCCAACCAAAGATTCCTCTCTAACCGCTCAAACTATTCGACATTCTATTCCGTCCACTCAAACTTTATTCCTTTCTCTCCCCGAAAGTAACTCGGGTGAGCGAGAAGCTATGGACCGAAAAGCCTTCACAAATCTTCTATAATAACCTCGTTTAAACCCAAGAAATCCTCACCTCTAAGCATTTTGAGGTGATTTCCACTCAGCAACCGCCTAATCTGAAGTAGATCAACTCCTTATACCCCTCGCCAGATACAATATGGCCTAGGAATGAAACTCTTAGCCAAAAATCGCTACTTGCTGAGCTTAGCATATAATCTCTTTCTTTAACGCCTCTTAAGACTATTTCGTGTCGCTCTCATGTTCCCGTGCATCCTTAGAATACACCAGATGTCATCAATAAAACCACAACCACCTTGATCCACACACAGGCCTCCAAACCTATTCATCAAATCCATGAAGGCTACCGGTGCATTAGTAACCTCTAAAATGGCATGACCAAAACTCATAATGACTATATCGGGTTCTAAATGCAGTCTTCTAAAAGACATCTCCTTCCTTTACCTCCTTAATCGATAATACCTCGATCGTGTCTATCTTCAAAAGACACCCGCTCCTTTCAACCGATCAAAAAGATCTTCACTCCTAAGAATGGGTATTTGTTTTCACTGCCACCTTATTGATCTCGATAATCAATGCACATCCGTAGAGTGCCACTTTTCACAAGAACAGTGCAATCTCTGCTGGGATACACTAGGGTCGGATAAATCCCTTTATCTAAAAGTTCTCGTAATCGACTTTAGCTCTTTCGCATCCATTGAGCCATCTCAGATGGTGCCCTTGGACATAGGACTGTCTCCCTCGTATAATTCTATGGCTAAGTCCACTTCTCTCTCATGTGGAATACCCGTAACTCTTCAAGGAATACATCCGGAAATTCCTTACTACTCCGGATCTTTCTTACATCAACTCCGACCTCTCTTGAGTCAAGTAGAATAAAGCCAAGAATGTCTCACATCCTTTCCTCATAATTCTCCTAAATTTTTGCATAGTAGAGATGACATTAGACATTACACTTGATCCAATGCCTCAGACTATTACTCCTGCCCTGGTCGTGAGCATCTCAACACTACGCCTTTTGTCCACTAATCCATCGATACGGCTGACAACCAATCCATTCCTGTGAATCAAGTCAAACTCCTGGGCGGTAAGGTTATCAAATCAGCAAGAAACTCTCTTTGTTTGTATAACAATGGGGCAATTTCCCCTATATATGTTATTCACACTAACGTCAGGCCCCAACTGACCAGAAGTTACATGCATGTCGTATGCTAATTTCTCCATTGCCGGTACTTTGTCAAATACATGCTCCATGCACACATATGAATGAGTAGATCCAGGATCAATCAATGCATGCATCTCAGTATCATATAAAGAAAATATACCCGCTATAACCTCAGGAGCATTCTGATCCTCACGAGCCTTCATAACATATGCTCGTGCTGGTACTGTAGGCATAGGACGATCTACCGTCTCCGAAACTATGCCTCGCCCTTTATACCGAGATGGCCATTACGAATCCCACCACGATCACAGTCGAAGTGGTGTCGCAGATCTTCCTCCCGCCACTTCTCCGTCGGGCTTCCATTATCCCCTAACTCTGGAGGACACCGTGCTTTCAAATGTTCACGCCTCCACAATCGAAAAACACCCCTCCTCTACTACCCTCCTGTCACTATCTGCAGCTCACAGGCGCCTTCTATAAGCATTAGGGGCATTTAAAATTTCTCGGGTCCTACTTGAAGCTTTTACGCATTTCGTCTTCCTGTTTTCAGTTTCCCTTGTCTTGCCACCGTAGTGAGCTATATTACATTTTAATTTGGAAGTGCTCTAGCTCTTTTTCTACGAGGGCAGCTCCTCTAGAACTTCTTCTTTTGAAATCTTTCTTTCTTTGCTCATTTCTAGTTTCCTCTGCTTTCATTAAACAGACATTTGATAGAAATCCCCCGGTTTGGAGAGAAGTCATGGTACGAAATACTGTCTTGATGGAATCATCTGATCCATCTTCAAATTACAAATACTCGGTGAGGACCCGGTCAAGTGCACATATTTACTAAGATAGCTGAATTCTTCTGTAGATAAGCTTCTTTGCTTCAAATTTGGAAGCCATTTCCACTTGGAATCCTATACATTCAAGTAACATCTTTGCCTGGCTCTTGAATGAGGCTCCCAGTCATGGGATTTGGAATCCTGGACTTTTGAGCACTAATTCCTGCAAATCGTATGCCTCACTCTTGCCAATGGTGAAATTTGGCATGTCTTTCTCGATCGGGAGAGTTTATCCACCTCTTAATACCCTTTCTAGCTTTTCTAACCGAGTCGACTCTCGACTCTTCCATATCACCCCATGGAATTCCTACACTCATGTCCTCTTCTGATTATCACATTAGGCTTTAAGATACGGTCAATCTATCTAAAACGAGCCATGTCTTGCGATATTCTCGACAAAGGCTTAGACTCATTAGGTACATTACTTTCAGAAAGTTAGACATTTGATAACGCCCTTGATTCTCTGGAATTAAACACTCTGTGACTTCTTGAGCAGTCCATACGCTACCATTAGGGACATCCCATCAGGCCACACATTCTTAAACGCGGGCTTTTTCATCATATATGCTATTGAGGAACCACTAAACCTAGGCATTTTGAAACGCCTAAACGCTCACGATACCGCTAAAAATGTGACGCTTGACTGAAGCGTAGGATGTAGTGAGATCACTTTTTAAACTTATAACGCTACACTTGCATATTCATATAATGTTAAACAATTAACTTGTATTACGATACTGTGCTTGAGGATTACAAAATATAAATCTGAGATCCCGAATATGGAAATGTTCAGTCTCTGATATTTCATTACAGTTACAAAATTTCTTATACAAATAGACCTAAAAGGTCTTCGTTAGGCTTTATGGATATGACCTTTATTTGCTGATGTCAGTTGGCAGTTCTGTTTCCTCTTATTTGGTTAACACCCATGCTAAGCTTTGCGGCAATTGGGAATATGACTTCTGACAAGTCACCACACTTAAAATGCATATCACACATATACTTGATTCGGTTGTCATTTCTCATATATATACTTGTCATAACCGGTTCATTTCTTATCATCATCCTTACTTTTCATATCCTTATGTTTTCTTCTTGTTCTTATAGCTGATATACTATCATCCTGTGATCTTATGCTTCTCATATCGTATCATATATTCTCTGTTTTTCCTTTGCATATACGTCATTTCTTTTATGTTTCGTATGCTATAAACCTTAGAAGTGGATCTGAAACCATGAGGGCATGAAGGTCTTTATTAGCCGTTATTGTGAGATGATGTGCTATGCGATAATGATGAAGGTATCATCTTTGTATGAGACGGTGACCATCCATGAGTGCGGTAATATGATGCGAGGTATCATCGCTGGCATGGCGGTGACCTTCATGAGTGCCCGGAGGTATTTGTGGTGACCCTTTGCAGGCACGTCCAAACAGGATCTAATAATCATCGACCCAGCGTGTTGCAGATAACCAGTATGTATCTTTGCGTATTTCCACAATAGGCATGCCCATCTATCCTCTACAGAGTTACAGTGGAGACTGATCAACGTGTATTTTTATCACCGTGTCTGTGATAGAATAATTATTGTTATTCGGTAATCATATATTGATATATAAATACAATCCCATTATTATATCCTTTTCATTTTTAACCTCCTCATTACATGCATAAATGTACTTATGTATGTATGGGTTATTTGTGAATTCATAATAGTTCTAACCCTGAAATAATAGTTACCTGTATACTGCCTACTGTTTTCAAGTGTTTTCTGAGACTATGCTGGAGTTCAAGTCTTATCAACTGTCTATTGATGGATTCTTGACTCAATGGGCTTTCCATAGAGTCGAACGCGAATCGGGAGTTCAAGCGAAGGAGTTAGCGTGAAGTTGGAGTCATCTGCGGTCGATCTTGACGAGCTGGCGGATTGGCGAGCTGAGCTGTCATGGACGGCACGCTCGCACCTCAGTCTGACATCTATCCTCCTCAGGCATATGAATGTATTCTTGGCTCGATGGAGCTTTCCATAAGTCAGAACACTAATCGGATTCAAAGCGAAGGAGTTGTGACGCGAGTTGGAAGTCATCTGTGGTCCGATCTTGACGAGGCACAGGCCCGACGAGCTGAGCTGTCTCATGGATGGGAGATCAACTCTAACACATCGGTCTGACGTCTACTATCGCCATCAGGCATATGAATGTATTCTTGACTCGAATGAAGGCTCCGCCAGTCGAACCACTCCCGAATCGGAGTTGACGAAGGAGTTATGACCTTCCGGGGTTGGAGAATTAAATGCGCGATTGACCTTGACGAAGTGACGTTTTATCTTTAGTGGCGAGCCTTTGTTGATGTGTTGTGGCGATGCTTTGTTTAGCGTCTGGCTGTTTAGCCAGCGCGTTGTTTGTGATCTTGTTGACAATCTTTGTTGATGGCCAATCTTCATTGGCGTCTTGTTTGATAGCCAATCTTGTTGTAAATCGCATTTGGCAGCGTTGTTGATAGCGAATCTTGTTTGGCCAATGGCTGTTCAATGACGCTCTGTTGGCGACCTCTGGTGACGACCTCCTGTGGCTGACCCTTCCCCATTTAGTATTCAGAGTAAAAAGACCATGGCGGTCTCACGGGAGTCTGAATTAAGAAAGTCAAGCCTAACATCAAGTTCGTTGGCGTATTTCATGTTTCTAGAAGAACATGTAATTCCTGTATTTCTACATTCCCAAAAATCGTTCAGATCCGGCTACTGCATGTGAAACGATAGGGAGTTTTTGGGATTGACTGCAGTAGGCGAACCGCCGACACGTATTTAAGACAGCAAAGCTCTTAACTCAACCTACCAAGAAATGAGTTTAGGAGTTTTCCAAATGACAATCATGAAACAAGGGTTCGAATAAATGTATCTAACAAGCGTTTGGACTGAAGCTGAATTTTCCATGCACATTAACACACATCTATACTCTCATATTGAAAATCTGACCCAGAACGTGTATCAGTACACACCTAGTTTGCATACACACATATTCCTTGGTTCCATAACTTTCTATACCCAGATCCTTGGGTCCATACAAAGAAACCATGTTCTATCTCAATTTTAGTAGTTTCCATACAAACCATATATCCATGCGATTCATACATGAATCTATTTATGTTATTATTGTATTTCTTTCTTTTCTCTTCTGTATCTATTATTTGTCTCCTTCTCGAGATTAAGTAGGATATTTAACTGATGTATCATTCATTTGATGCTATCACTTTATTTTACTTTGGTCCTCATTCGCATAATATTCTGAATCGATTTACCAACCTTTGTGGCTAAGTCTTATATATTATTTGTAATTTAACTTATGCATATTTCTACTTTTGTTTTTTATGTTTGGCTAATTCAGATAATATCGCTACGTTTATTATCACGAAACATGTTATGGCTATTACAGGTATAAAATTTGAGAATATTAATGACTTTTATTGCGTAAAAACTTATATTTATGAATCATGTTTGAATCTTTCTAATATAGTGTCAAGTAAACTAACTATTGGTTCTGCTTAATAATTAAATCGATTTTCACAGATCAAATTCTTTGTACATTTAGGATTTTTTTTTCATTTGTTATGCTAAATTTATGGTAGCCTTAGTACTCCCGTATTTGAATATGGTGACGGAAATTTGAAAAGAACTGCCTCAGTCATTAAAGTAGAGAGAAGAATTACTAAAATATTATTCAGGCAGTTCATTAGATTTACCATAGAATCGTATTATAAAATCAAATTATTAGAGAAAAATATGTTTTGATTACAATATATTTTATCTTAGATAACAATCACTAATAATTTTTATGGAACCTAGTTGCTAAATTAGAAAAGGTTGTTCACTTTTCTTTATATAGACTTTTATCTTTTTCTTTTTCTTTTCTTTTTTTGAAAGAAAGATTTTTGTGACAATCAAACCGAGGATCACGTAGACGATAAAATCGACATGAATTCTATGTATTTTGAGTGACCAGATACCACAACTGATATGTCTCATTTATCGGGATCGTATTTTTAAAAAAATTTGGGCCAGTCTCCTTTGTTAGGAAGCTCTACCAACATAACATGTATATGTCTGATCATAACTCATTAGGTGTCTCAAAAGAAATTATTCTTGACCCATAAAATTACATCTGCATCCATATCTCGATATACATCCCTTCTTGGACTCATTCATTCCCATTTAAATCTAAAATATGAAAATAAAAGCGGCTTAATTACACAATCCACCAAAGCAGTCTAACCCTCTTCACCATATTTATACCAAACTATTTATACAATGGTCAAAAGAATTTAATTACCAATTCTTTATAATCTTTTATAAAAGTATTATCGAAAGAGCAGCGTATTGACCTTCTTCACAATCACGACTGTCGGACCTTCATCCTGTACCAAAATGTATGCGAAAGAAATTCGCGACCACGTGCTTGATATACATTAGAAAAAAATTAACCCTATGATGGCTACTCCACCGCCCTAAATGGACATGAAATTATTGTACGCAAACATCAAACCATATTTTTATATAAATAATGTAATCCTGTATAAATGTTTTTGTGTCATGTATAAGATGAGACTCCTCGATCCCATGACGAGTCGACCGGAAGCTCCTCACACTGCAAGCGCCAAGTGTTAAAAATCAATTATTGGTGTTTTCACGATGAGCAAACCGTTGGACAACCCTCGATTTTAATTTATAATCGTGTGTTTATTTGGGTTCTGATTTAGGGGTCTCGTAGTGACACCTGCGTAACCGACACTTTTAGAACTTTTAAATCAACGTATCCATAGCTAATACGTGAAGAATAAAAATTTAAGGTATTTTCACTCTGGGGGGATCTACCCCATCTTGCTTCACCTAAAAACACACGAAATTTATTATTATTATTGTTTTAGCCTGGCAGCGAGTCTCGATTTTGGGCGTTGTCAGTTTAGACTCACGCATTCCACGAAATGGTGAATAATGGTCTGTGCATCCGTATTCGGCGTGATGCCAGTATGTATGAAGTCTCTTGATCATATCATTTAATCGCATGTCATGTCACATGCATAATAAAGCCTATCTGGCAATTTATAAATCTCGAATAATTATATTTCTATATATAATTTTCATTTATCCACATTCCATGTTAATAAGCGAGAAGCCAGTATATATTAACATGATGTTCTACGACATCATGTCATTTATTTTAACATCTTACAAAATAGTTCAAATCTGGACCACCCATATAAAAAAGATAAACGCCTCTTGTGATCCTTCACGAGTTTAATCATCAATTGCATGATACAAAAACACACCCTGTAACCAAAGATCAGTCTTGGGATCGAAAACAAACATCCCAGCCTTGATCCCATTGCTGAAAGCAGTTCGAATCTATCAGGATTGTCTAAAACAATCACAAAATTCAACAACAATTATCTAAAGCAATCTATGAAATTAATTATCTTGTCAGAAAGCAATCTTGAAAATTCTAAAAATTTATACTCGACCTCGAAAATTTTTGAAATTTAAAAATTTCACAAATCTCGCGACCCTGCTAAGCAAATCCTGAGTCATTAAATGACCTTTGGGGTAAAACAACCTAAGTATGAAATTCTCAACCTCGTGAGAATTTGTGAAACTCGGGTGATGCAGCGTAGCTCTTAGTCGTGATGGCGTTCACCTTTTCTTCTATGAAACATAGATCCGATTTTCATAGATGCTAAAAAACGGAAAATAAAAAAATCTTTTTCTCTCTCTCTTCCTCTAATCCATGTCCCTCCCAGTGATCAGTCCCCCTTTTTTCCTTTTTTGACTTTTTATCTTTGTTTTTTTTAATTATTATTTTTTTCATATTTATTTATTTGTTTTAACGTTATTTCTTATTTGACGCTTAGACTCGATATGAACAATTCACACAAGTGTACCATAATGTTATGTAGGTACCACAGGCAGCCATCTTAGTATCTCAGCCAAATTCATCTTTATCGAAATTCGACAAAATGCTTCAGATTGTGAGACAAATTTAACGGTGAAATTATTGTGTCAAAGTCCCCAAAAGGGTGGTTTATTTGAAATTCACAGTTTTACGTTTCGAAAGATTAGATTTTTTGGATTCACTGATGAAGGGCATGATGTCAAAATATTTCAAATAAACCGATCTGGAACGGTGCTTTAGTTATGGCAGATGCCCTCGAATGGTCGGCTTATGGTTTCGATAGCTACCAAATAAGGAAGAAGAAATCTGGCTCGTTCGAACGAAGAAACAAAAACAAGTGTTAGTCATCGCCACGAAACCTAAAAATAATTTTTAATTAAATTGAGCCAAAGATTATTATTCAAAATTACTATCTGTTAAGACTTATTATATATTTAACTAAGTGGCCATAAAGAAATAATTTAAATATTTATAAATATATCGTATACAAAAATTTTAAGATATTATTCAGTAATTATAGTGGCCACAAGCTTGTAGGGCATTTCGATTTATAAATTTAAAGATCACTATTTCGTGCATGTTTTGTTTATTTACTTGGATTGGTTGCAATGTTTTAATTATTTGGGTTTTTCTTCATTTCTATTTCATTATTTTGCTTCTTACAACATGTTTACATAATCATCCTAAATATTAAATTATATGTTGAGATATGGTCAAATTTGTGAGATTTGAGTTAATATAAATATTCATACCTCTTATATATATTTCATATAATGTCATAGTTTTTAAAGTAATTCATGTTGCATGTTTTAATTTTGAGTATATATTTTAAAATATTAAAACCACTTAATTTTATAAAAAGGTCAAAATAAATTAAATCTTGAAAAAATATTAAGAATTTTATTTAAAAGTATTTTTATTTAAAATAGTTAACAAAAACAGTTTTTAAATTTTAAAATAAATAGATATAAAATATTGAAAGACTTTAAAGATATTTTTGTATAAAAATATTTATCTTGATCACCTACCTCAGTACATTATGAAATATGATTCTTCCTTTTAATAAAATATAAAATCGAAATGATATTGGATTTGGCAATCGACCTTTCTATGTTTGAATTTAAAAAATATCTTTTTATATAAAGACCCTTCAAAATTACCGTCTCGAAAGGTAATTATTGATAATATACATGTGCTCAAAGAATTATATATATATATATATATTAGTGATTGCATTATATATATTAATGTTTTGAATATATGAGTCCTAGCAAAAAAAACAAGAAATCATTTTTTTTATTAAAGAGATTAACAAAAACAGTTTTAAAATTTAAAAAATAAATAGATATAAAATATTAAGAAAGAACTTTAAAGATATTTTTATATAAAAATATTTATCTTGATCACACCTACCATAAATATTTATATAAAATATTTTTACATATATGTGAGACCACGATTACCTTATATAATCTATCAATCTTCCACCAATCTTCTCCTTCCATAATTCTTTCAACCTTACTTCACATTAAAAGATGGAGAATGTAATCCATGAGGATAGTTAAGTATTATGGACACACGTTACCTTATTAGTTCGTGCACGAAGTGTAAATTCCTAAAGTCTTATCACTTTTAACAAACATCTTATTATTATATATATATATATTTCAAATTATTTTTAAATAGATTAGAATGGTAATTTTAAAAGAATGAGATGTTCTAAAATTATATAAATAAGTCAAAACCCGTGTTATTAAAAATTTATTTTAGAGTTTTATGGATTAATATTTATGAAATAAAAGGAAATAAATAGAATTGAAATAACACTATTTATGGAATATCGAGTACAAGAAATTGATATTTTACTTTCCAAACAAAATCGTACCTTTACTATGAAAATAATTTAAATATTTCTAAGATAACCAGCAATATCTTTTCACATTACTTATAGAAAAAATATGGTTAATATTTATGAGTAAAAAGGAAATAAATAAATTGAAATAACCTGTTGTAGGTGCTCCCGGAGTAAAATAAATGGATATTTTGACTTACTGAAACAATAATATCGTGCCTTTACTATCAAATAATTTAAATATTTCTAAAAGATAATAATAATTTCAAATATATCATTATAAGAAAAATATTTTATAATATTATCATATTACTTAATATTTTACTTTTAGAGTTTATGGTTGTATTTATGAAGCAAAAATAAATAAGAATTGAAATAACTTATTTATAGAATATCATAAAGAAATTGATATTTTTTGACTTGCCGAACATAAGTACCCTCTATCTACGCCAATGTTTGAATTAATTGAACATCCTCTATAGTGAAAGATATTAAAAATAATTCAGTTTAGGTTAGATGATGTACCAAAAAAATAATGTATAAAAATTCAAGCTATGAGAGGCAAAGTATGGAAATGCGTTTCGGCGTTTGGAAGTTATTCACATTTGTTTAGAGAGAAATATATTAAGATATAAACGATGAGTAGAAACAAATATTATAAATAATGAAGTTTTATTTATTTATAAATTCTTCCACCTTTCAAACAAACCAAAACTAAACCAATCCCATATTTAGAAGAACATTGTTTTCTTTTAAATGTTAACTAACATGTATGGGTTAACTCAGCCGTTCATCCTAAAACTCTCCCAAATAACCATTTCTTTAATGTTGACATAGAGGAGAGGACTTAAATGGGATATTGAGGTATATTAAAGAATATTTGTTTGATAATGTTTAGATGTTTTATGTTTTTCAATAATCATTTTTGTGAAGATTAGTGAATTTGGGGCTTTAGTGAGTGGCATTTGTACTGGAGTTTAAAGATCCCTCGGATCCTATACAGGAATTCTTTTTTTTTTTTTTTTTTTTTAACTTAAAGTGAGGCACCTAAAGGCTAAAACCATACAGGAGTATATTTAGGTGAATATGTTATATCATTCTTATATTTAGTTCATGGAATGAATTTAAAGTTAAAAAAAAATCGAATTTTATGTTTTGATATTATTTAAATTTTGTACATGAAATTTTCTTTTCTTTATTTTATTATAAATTCATTGTTTAATCAAATTTTCTTGATTTTGAATGAAATAAATAATTTTAAAATAGAAATAATAAGTAATAATAAATAAAATTAAAATACATGAATCCACATATTGATTATCCTATTTGTTTTCAAAAAAAAAGTCATTTAGGATAAATATATATATATAAAGACATATAAAAAAGTAATAAATAACACATCTCATCCTTTGTCATATAAATAACTATCTTATCATAAACATTGGAGTTTGATGGTTTGAGGATGATGAAAGAAAAAGTAGAACAACAAAATACCATAAGTTCACCTTTAGCAACAAGTTAAGTTCTTCTTCATTATTTTTTATTATTCAAATTTTTTTTTTTAGATGATCTTCAATTAATTATAGTCACAAGAATGGAGGCAGGTCTGGGTGATAGGCGAAGAAAAGAGAATGATCTCTCAGACCCCACCAGCATTCTCTTAAAAATAGGACCCCCCCGCGTAGGTTTTGTAGCATAATAAAAACTAGGTTAGGCTTAATATTAATATTACAAAATAAAAAATAGGCCCCCTTTTAGAATCTGTGTTGTTTGGCATCTGAGGACCGTACCGCCTAGGGTAAGAAGAAGGTATAAGAATATTTGTAAAAATGTAATAAGTATTTGTACTTTCTAAATATCATTTTATTTTCCATGTATCCCATAAAAATCTTTAAAATATTCTTAATCCCAAATATTTAAAAAATCTTATGAAAAAAATTAAATTACTTCATATTTCCTGTGAACACAATCAGGACAAATTATATAGAAATATCTCACTTAGGGATGAAAAAACCTAATTAGTCTTTTCTTTTTCTCTTATCTAGGATTGTTGCCATTTGACATGAAATCCGCTCTCTACATCTCTTTCTATTATTTTTATTTCTTAATAAAGTGGTTGTTCTTTCACAAAATTTAGATTCAGTTTTATTTTTTCTTTATTTTTATCGTCGTCTTATTGTAGTGCGTGGTTTATATTTGTCTTAGTAAGAGCTGATTTGGTTTAAGTTGTGTTATTCGATGGGTGATTCGAGCGGTAAAAGCGGTCGAATTAGGCATCAAATATCAAAGTCAAATCGTAATTAACTGTTATCTTTATAAAACTTAGGAATGCGTGAATAATATTTTATCGTCATAGGAATTATCAAATGTGTAACTTTAAAACGAAGATTCATTGTGTTATGAACTTGGATGTAGGCTAATTTGATTCTATGTTATATTATGATTGAATCAATAAAATTATTTTCATTTAAAGGATAGAAATATCTAGTTCTAGCTGTGCACATTCTCTTGACCTCTCGAGACCCTAGCATCTCTTTGAAGCAAGTATCCATTCACCGGGAGGTTCCTCCATTTAAGCGAAGCTTTTGTGATGGATTTTCATAGCCATCTTGGCGAGGTACGATCAACTGTTGATTCCCTTCTCTTTCTCCATGTTAAGAAGTTGCCATTCAGCTTTTATTAGAGCCCAAACTTTGCACCATGATCACGTGGAAAAATTTAATCTCCTCGGGCCTTTCTTGTTTATACGCCGAGGAGGTCAGCTACAATAGGCTTTCGTGGCATATCTAGAGCATCTCGATACGTGCTCCTTACATTTCTCCTCCCAAGCCATTTTTGGCCTCGCTCTGATGTTTGGCTAACCGTTTGGCTAAAGCACTCAATGCATAATCTCTATATTTTTATTTGCTTAGCTTTCCCTAATTCGACAAACTTCTACATTTCATTCTTCAACAAACTACTACTATCCATTTTATTCTGCCTTCTAATTAAAATTTAATATTATTTAAAAATAATAATAATAATAAATAAATAACAAAAAAATATTTATTAAAAGTTTAAATATAAAAATTAAATAAAATGATAAATAAGAAAAATTCTCTCTTTTTTGATATATTTCTAAAATGTTATTGAATGAATAGATATATGCGAAATCATAAAAATTTGCATATTACATAGAGAAAAAAGAGAGATTCTATTGAATAAATGTTTAGTTGATGAAATGAATGAATAAATGTAATTTTGGGTGATGAAATGAATTTTGGATGAGTTTTCTTATCAAGTATTGAGTTTGATTAATGCGAGATCACATCGATTCTTCAGTGTTTGGTTCTGGATTAAGAATTTTAGAGAATGTGAGATTTGGAGGCTTATCTTTGAGGTGAAGGCCCATTTTGTAACTCTGATGATCCTCCATATTTTGCTGGAAATTTTTGCTCGACCCAGATTTACGGGTGAATGGTGCGATGCGTGGGCGTAATATTTGACACTACGATAACAAAATGGCTTTTGCATTAATCGAAAGAGCTGAATTACATTAGAATCTCTCGCTTGATTGGCTGGAAGCTTTCGTGCCTCCGTTTCTTCTCTTTATCTTTATAACGTATACATGCTGCGAAGCTTCACTTTTAAATCCGCCTTTATCAGGCTCTTACAAACCTTCCCATACGATCTTTATCTGCTGAATTTTTCAGCATACTACCATCGGTGTTATGTTAGAAAAGTGCAATTATTTATAACCTTCTTTGGAGTCTTGATCTGAATTAATGCGGAATGAAAATCGGTATAAATTATAGGTCAGGGAATTATATAAGCCATGTGGTGTAAAGTCTGAAGTGGCTAGCCTTGATAAGATGAAGAAAAACCAGTGGCTTATGGATCACGATCTTGATCTTCCTCTCAAAAGCCTCTGACCGCGTTGATTATCATGACTTTGTTCTCACCGTGAACCAGTTTCAGGCTGGATGAGATGGGAATGGGGAATAGTTCTCTCACTTTTGCTGACATTGGGAGTCAGTGGTTTACTCTGAATAATCTGGGCCAATCCAATCCTCCCACGTGGAGGATGTGGGTAAAGGTCGAATCACGACCTCACCACTTATCACATATGGGCTAATAGTGATACCTTATACTAATCACTTACTATCTGACTCCTGAAGTTGAGCCGATATAGAAAATCTAACATTCTCACTTAGTTCATTTCATAGGTTTATTTAATAAATAATAATTTTTGACTCATAGGGTGATAAGTGAACATGAAAGATGCTGGCCATACAGTGCCACACAGTACAAATATGCCAGTGTGGAAACCTTGTGATATCTTTATACTTAAGTAAGATATCATAATTATGAGCGCCCAGGCGGTTATATTTTTTGGATGGCAAATACTTTATGCAATCCACAATGTAATTATTTAATCTTATTAAGTACTTTATGTAGTAATAATTTCTTTAGGTAAACCTCCCACTCTTTAATGCAATAAAAAATCTCAAATATCTTTGAGTATGCAAAATGAGATAAACTAAAATATTGCATTAAAATGTCGAAAAATTCTATTGATATCATGACCTTTAATCATCAAAAGGGTTTCAGTCCCATTCTGCTCCAACATAACTTTATCGTTTTATAGAGTAGTCATGGATACGCTGCATTAGCGGTGTGCCTATATGCTCGTAGTGATTTTCTTTCTCAGCGTTTTCTGCTTTCCACAATGCTCTATATCAATGTATAGCACTTTGCGGCTCCCACTTTTATTGTTCTTGGAAGAACAACTTTACTTTCTGTGATATCACAAAAAACTTTATTGGCTTAGGTACCATATCCATCACTACAAAAACCACGAAAAATTCTTCAACCATAATGCTGTTTTATTTGTACATAGCATCGACAAGTGCCTCAAAGTCGAGGATCTTAAAGTAACAGTGCTTTCCATACCCTTGCACCTTTGGCTAACATAAAAATGTAGCACAGTAAGGCTTCATAGTCTTGGCGCCTGAGAGTCTGTCTGGCCTGTCCAGTCAAGTCGGATGATCGGACTCTGGCCAATGTAACCATATAGTCCTTGGTTCCACTGGAAGATATCAGCATAACTTTCTTGCGTGGACGTGGGTCAACGTCACGGGTTGGCACGTTAATCTTACGACGTTACAGCGGTAGCACGTCTGGTCTAGTCTGAACCTCTAAATGAACGGTGTAGCTATGAATGCACATATGGAATATTCTTCATGGTTTCTAATTCGAGAATTCTTGGGACCGTGGCGACAGTTTATAACACCATGATAGAGCTATTGAACGAGCAATTTCTCATATTAAACCTTTCTGTTTTATTGTTGACATGAGATAACCAGATCTTTTAGATCTATCTCACATCTCTGTCTCATTCTCTGCTCTGAGAGCTCTGTATCTTTCATGTCAAAGTCTGAGAAAGAAATCGTTTGGTCACGAGTCAATCCGAAGTTATGCTTGCTGATGAAATGTATCATCGACATCACGGAATTGCGTGAATTTGCTCCGGCCCAGCGAGTGTATGACCAGTCCCACCTGATATTTTCCTCTGGCGAGATAGAGTAATGATGTTGTGAGCTTCATAATACCGTTGTATGGCTGGCTTGTTTTGGCGATATATAGACTTCTTTGGTTTATAGGACAAGATGATTACTTTTTGCAGGAAATGAATCCTTGAGGTGATCATTATGCCTTCCTCCTCGAGTTCGCATTCAGGAATCTTAGTTTGACATCATCCCGATGCGACTCTAAATCCGGAAAATGAGCCTCTGAGGGGCCAAATGGATATCCTTAGTGAGTCTATCTTGGCCCCGGAAGAAGGTGTCATGATAATCATGCCCTCCTTTGCCAGAAGAAACCTTTGGCAAAGTCTTGCCTTATATCTTCCGATGTTACGAGGCATCGAGTTTTGGTCTTATAGACATGACTCTTGGCTTCACGTAACTCACCCAGATCCGGACTTGATTGTTGCCATTGGGTTTTAATTCATCTTCATTACTATCAGGGCCATTTTGAAGTCACATGCGGCTCATAGCCCCTCTGAAAAGGAAATAGGTCTTGATTGGAGTCGAACGTATGGCCAGTCTCTGTAAAGGAAATATACAACATGAATTCAGGATGGAATGGTGACTTCGACTCTTGAGGATTTTCTTAAGTCACGATTGGTCTAGTGATTGTAGTGCGATCGAACCACTTGTTGTGGTTCTGAATGACGGCTCACTAACCTGTACAACTCGCAAAGAGTTGGATAGGAGGATTCGATTCTCGCTCGGCCAGGTTGTGTATTCTGAATAGGGAGTTGTTGAGCCGCAAGTAGTGGCCCACGAGGTTGACTACGACACAGTGTAGCGATCTTGCCTTCTATCATGACTTTATGAGCTGATTATCGTGATTATTTATAATCTCAGAAATACGGCGTTCAGGTGGCCTACTGAAAAAGCTTTATCGTGTGAGAAGACGATAAAACCTACCAACGCCCAGACTTACGCATAGCCAGTAGAAGAAACCCTTGGCCCCATCGCAGGTGCAATTTCCGCTCACATATGGGTTGTACACCCTTACCTCTACTTGTGACCAATATATGTACATATAGTTTATTGAAAGCCATCCGTTTCCATGGCTCAAAGGTATTTTAGGAAGCGACTTGGATGGAACCTTTGTTGAATGCAGTTGTCTTCAATTTCCTCCATATTGGAGGGAAGTTTGAGACACTTGTCATACTCATACCATGTCATTACATTATGCGGTCTATGCTGACCTTGCCATTTTTGTTTGTGGCGTGCAGTGTGTATCTTGACTCTGATTCCATTTTCCTCAAGAATTTAACCAAATGGACGGTCTTTGGCCTTAATTATGTTCATAATACTCACCACACATCGGATCTTACAATTTTGATACTTTCCGATCCAGTTGTTTCTCTACCTCATATAGACTTTGCTGAGAAAGCATCAGTGCTTCAGTTTGTCATTTAGAAGATGAGAAGATACATGTATCTTAATAAAATCATCAATGAAGAGTAATAAAATACCTTTAACCATTAAGACAGTAGATTGGTAAATAGTCCCACAGAGATATCGGTGTGAATTATCTTGGAGTTTGTATCACAACCTCTTAGCTCCTTTATTGGACTTGTTGGTTGCTTTCCTTTATGCTGACCTAAGCAATTATCAATCGATGAAGTCAGTGTCGAATGACACCATCGTATTAACCTCTTTAGTAGCTCTGTTGAGATGTGACTGTCTCTATCTGCATGCAGCCCTAGATGAGTGATTATTTATTACAAGTGTATTTCTATTATACGTTGTAGTTAATTTGAGCACATTTGGACTTGGAAACCGATATAAACCATGCAATTGGTGCAGGCAGTAGGTCTTGAATCTTTGTAATCGAGAAAAGATACATCTTTAAGTGAAATCAAAGCCACTGAGGGCGCTGGTAAGATCTGAATGCTAGATTCTTGAAGAAACTAGGAATATAAAAGTCTTGTCCCAGGTCGTACATTATCCGGTGTGTAGAACGGCTATTATGTCCCAAACACATGTTCTTGTGGCATCTTATTTCTGAATAGGCGCATGAATTCACCCTCACGCCAGTTTCCTTGGGTTTCAGAGGCTTGCGCAACGATAGAAACATGGATTATGGCTGAATCGTCACTAGCGTGTTATGTAAATCATATGAATTTACAAAAATTTGATTCTTAACACACTAACGATGTCATACCTTCATTTTTCAGTAGTTGGAGCATGTCACAGTACTTGATGCATTCCCCTTCTTTACCGACGCTTTTCTTACCGAAAAAACAAATTGAGTAGCTTTTGTCACCAGTTTCTTTATGGGGACATTTGCTCCTTACCTTATCTTTTGGATCACTTTTGAGATTTATTTGGTTTTGACCTTTCTTGTGAGACACAAGGTCAACATTTCCAATCTTTGCCTTCAACCTTCCCTCTGAACCACCCATATTAATGTTAATTATTGAACTCATTTCTCCTTATGTGTCATGGGACCTTAAATGCTAGCGCCGTCAATTTGGCAGTTAAAAGTCCAAGGAATAAAATCAGACTAGAATGACTCTGAAAAATGGAAACGCCAAGGCCTTGGAGTTGAAGCGGATATCTCATCCATTATATATTCCTCCACATTTTATTATCGCCACTAGCATCATAAACGCCAAATTAAGCCATTCAGGGGTACAACAGGCTTTATCGGGCTCTGGCTGTTCATCGATGGCCCCCATTATTTCTTTGCGATTCGCGTTGAGGGATGGAATCCTTATGCTGCAGGCGATGGGTCTTGATCCGTCCTCTTGAGGCGATTGGATCGTGGCTAAATATAATACCTGATTGGCAAGTGCACTTTGCTCCGTTTGAGTTGGCTGCAAATATCGAAAGGCGGATCACAGATCCATATATAGTGAAACACTTTATCTTTCATGGTTATAATTATAAATGGGACAGTAACAAGATAAAGCTGAGTTGGATCTTAGCCGATGTACAAATACTGAAGAACAAATTATCATTACTATTAGTGTAAACAGCCAATTATCGTTAAATGGCATTATAGTAATTATTTACGCATCAATAACCGCCACCGCTAAGTGTTCTGTGACCTTTACCAGTGATAAATCTTATCATACAAATGAAGCCATTACACGCCGGTTATCTAACTTTAACACATATGCATCGCTAACCAGTGATATCTAAACTAATAGAATCTCGTGCGCGTGGCGTAAGGAGGGTAGTGTCTCGGGTTATCTCACGTACTTATGTTCAGTCTGTTCTTGTATTTATAGGTCATACACTGTGGTAGGTGATCGTTATTCTGTAATATAATTCTGATGTGCATAATGGATTTATGATTTAACACATCCAATATCATATACATATATATATATCTATATATATATATATCTCCTCTCTCTCACCATATATATATATATATATATATATATATATATATATATATTCAAAATTATTTTAATAATAAATTAACCTTTAAATTTAAGTTTAAAATATATAACAAATAAATTAAATAATAAAAATTTTAGCAAACTAAATAATATTTAAATATGATATCAGTTTTTTTTTGATGCATTAAATATAGTAATTAAACATTGTGAATAAATAAGGGATTTTGAGAGATTCAAACACGTCCATCTCTCCCAGTCCGTTGCTCTCCCCACTTGGCAGGTTGTCTTGTGCCAAGCCTTCCTTTAAAGCTCATGTGCGGCAGGCTGAAGATCTTGGAGGTGATGGGGAGAGATCTCGCACGGGAGGGAACTCAAATGTGGGAGTAGGAACACGAACCATGGAGTCAAGCTTTCATCTCATACAAAACACGCCCAAATATCATGCGAATAATTACAACAAATTTACAATGATCCAATCATGGACCCAAATAAAAATTACATATAGAAGATTGAGATGAACGGCAACTCCCACAAATTTTCATCGCAAAGCACATCCATAAAACATTACAGAGAAAAAAACCGGAAAAAATGCATGATCATATCTTTATGCGATGAAATTTTTTTTTTTTTTTTTTTTGCCCAATCAACTATTTCATTGATTTACGGTCATTTGTAAGATCAAACAACATGGACACAGAACCTATAGCTCTGATACCAAGTGTTAGAAAATTAAGTTAATCCCATAACCTTTCAGTTCGATCTAGATTAATGCGGAAACGAAAATCAAGACTATAAATTATGTGTTCGTGAATTATACCTCCCGCCATGGTGTAGATCTAGGTACCGCCTTGATCCCGACGAGGAAGACGTAAGTGGTCAGGATCACGATCTTGATCTTCCTCTCAAAAGCTCCTCACAGCATCGATTATCACGACACTTCTCTCGCCGGGAATCTCCTGGGCTTACTTAACCTGGTTTGCATTTATAATGGTATGCGTTTCTCTCCCTTTTATAGTAAACCAGGGTCCAATGAGTTTACTCTGAATGATCTGGACTGTCCATCCTCCCATCTAGAGGATGTGGACTAAAGGTCCAGATCTGACCTCACCACTTATCACATACGCTTAATAACCAATACCTTATACTAATCACCCTATACAACTCCTACAAAAACAGCCCAATATAAAATCTAACATGTTGCTCTCCACCAGCCCGAGAGGGTCTTTTTCCAACTCCATCCAAACCTGACTCCAGACTTCTCCAAGCCCAGTAGCCATCTGGATGTAGAGCTTTCACGGCTGCTATTTCGAGGCTATAAGATCGCACTCACTTCGGTGCCTTCCTTCAAGACTTATTCTATTTTCATGAAAAATTTCATCATTTCTCCTCCACCTCCAAATCCACCATGCTAAGAGGGCAAAATTTTCCTTCCGTGACTTCTCCTCATTTGGAAGAGCCAGATTAAGGTTCCAGCAGATCCAATCCCAGAATGGGAGATTCATCCCTTTTTTCTTGTTCCTTCTTTCAACAGTTTCTCCCATATCTGTTTTACTTTCCCGCACTCTCGGAAAAGGTGGTCTAGATCCTCCATTCTTCCTCTGCAGCAGTGGCAGCTAGGGTTATCCTTCAAACCCCTTCTGCTCCTATCCTCATTTGTTAGCACTTTTCCATGGTAGAGAAGCCAAATGAACGTGCGGATGTTTGGAGGAACTCTCAGATGCCAAATGCGGAGCCATGTCCCATCTTTGGTTTGATTCATTTGAGGCAGGAGACAATACGCTGATTTTAGGGAGAATTCTCTCATCGTTGGATAGTCCCTAACAAACCCCATCCTTTCCATCCTCATTCGGTCTTACCATAATGGATTGCATTTTAGCTTGGATATGGGAAGGGATCATACCACCAGAGAGTCCACCTAACAGTTCAGCTCATCCCAATAATTCTCACCATTTGAATGAATCCGCTGGGCTCGGTTCCTTGAGGGCAAGGTTTAATAAAGGAATATCCCCTACCAAATATCTTTCCAGAAAAAAGTGTCCTTCCCATTAGAAATCCTGGCCCTCATTCCTTTCCTGATCACGTTAGAACTTGCCACAAGACCTTGCCATGCATTAGAGGAATTTTGTTTCCTTATCAGTTTGTGAAGCTCTAGCTTGCCTTTCATATATTTTGCTTGTAGAACTCATTGCCCGGAGGGCTTTGCTAGTCTCCACCCAAGCTTAGTCATGAAGGCTTTGTTCATGTTTCTCATACTTGTGATAACCCTTCATTAAAGGAAGGGTACAAGAGTAATTCTCCTAAGAAACCCTAAGTATAAATAGAAAAAAAAAAAAATTTACCTTTACTTTCTCTGCATAGCCTCCCTCTCTTGATTGTAGAACTATGGAAAACCTAAGTAGTTAGCTTTAGAGTTTGAAGAAGTGATTTCAAGAGGTAAGATTTTTACTTGGATCTTATTAGAGTAAAGTAATCAAAGAAAAAGAGATATTATTTTCGTTCTTCATTAAGGAGTTGTTTTCTTGTTCATAGAATCCTGAAAAACCTATAATGTCATATCTAAGGTTAAAGAAGTAATTCGAAAGGTAAGATATTTTCCTTATTATTTCTAGAGTTCCTTTTTATATGATATTTTTTTTTAAGCTTAGATCAACTCCCGGTTAAGTCATATTCATATTACACTCTCGTTTCTTCAAAAAATAAAATAAAATAAATTGGCCATGGTGTTTATAAAATTGCTGAGTAGAAGAAGTTTGTGAATCAAAGAAAAATAAATAAATAGAGAATCATTGTACAAAAAAAAAGTAGGGGACCACTGCAAATAAGATTTATCTTCTAAGTTAACCTAACTTTGTCACTAAAAGTAAACCGACAGTCGGTTTTGGTTTGTTATTTATAAAAACCAAAAATCTAACTATAAATATGGTTAACTGAATCTTCAATTAACTATTTTTTTGGTTAACCATATATTAGTTTTTGGTTAACCAGAATTAAAAAACAAATTTATAATTCCATAATTGTATATTAAAGTTCAAATTCCAATAATTACTATAAATACAATAAAAATGCAACAAAAAAATGAATACATTGTCAATTCATTTATAATACATCCAAATAATATATGAAATGCATGAAATTAGATAATTTAATCATGATTTTTTAATCAACCAAGGTTTTAACAAATTTCAATAAAAAAGAAACTACATCCAAAATAATCACAACCTACAGCCTTGATTTGAAGAGATTAGATAGGTCCAAAGAGTGTCTTATATTATATATAAATATATAACCAAGAAATTTGGTGCATAATGTCTTCCTTCAGTTTCAAAAGTAAACATTAAATCAAAATATTAATTAACCCACCAACCAAAAAAATTATTATAATAATTCATCCATAAAATTTAAGAAACTATGAATATTAAAGTGGAATTATATTGATAAAATATCAATATCACCTTCATAAGATTATTTTCATATATATATTATATATATATATATGAAATTTAATTGATCTATACATAAATTTATTTTCATAATATATATTATATACATTATATTTTATAATTTTAGTATAATATTTGTATTATTTTTTTCGGTTGGTTAACCAAAACTATGGTTTTTGTATTTTGTAAACCTAAACCGAAACCGAGAATTGTATAAAAGTAAAACTAAAATCGAATCAATCGGTTTGGTTAACATATTTTTTAGTTCGGTTTCGATTTGGTTTTCACAATCTGGTTTAGGTTTTTTGCCCACCCTTACCACTAGGGGACCATTGTACAAAAAAAAAAAACAAAAAATAAAAAATGGATGTAGGGTACCACATTAAGAAAAACAAAACAAAAATGATACAAGTGAGAATTTTAAAGATGAAAGGTAGGTATGTAGAAAGTAGGTTGAAAAGTAAAAAATGAACGTTGACATGATTTTGATTTATGTAATTGAAAAGACAAAAAATGAATATAGTAAAAATCCAAAAGGTTATTGTTAGGAATAATATCATCAAATATAAAAAAATTTATTAGGCCTAAAAACATTCATAAAGTAGGTCTTGAAAACCTAGGTATAAGATGCCTAGGAAATTTGAGTCATGATGGATGTTTGAAAACAAAAAAATAAGAATAATGTTAGATATTCAAGATTTGTTTTAGAAAAAAAAACAAATATTTTAGGATAATTTTTGAAAGAAAATAATAATAAACAAATATCATATGTTTGAAAAGGCTAAAGTTTTATAAATATATGTATTCTATAAGTATTTGAAAGTATATGTATTTTTACAAGTAAATTTTTTATTAAGATTTGATAACTTATTTAGATAAGGAATATTATCAAGGTAATTATTGAGCAATTATAGGATGCAAGATATGTTAATAATACTTGTTGTCAAGCATAAGATTAAGATGACGTGGATAATAATATAATTTATAAAAATATTATTAATAGTATTTCTTTAAATTAAAAGATTTTAGTTTAGATTAAGAATACAAATATATATATATATATATATATATATATATATATATATATATATATATATATATATATATATATATATAAAAGATTGAAAGTTGTCAATACATTTGAGATGAACAATAAACTAATGTTGTGAGAATAAACTTTATAAATAAAAATTTTATAAAAAATATTTAGAAACCCGTTAACTTTTATTATTACGCGGATTAGAAAGTTAAAAATAATACAAATGTCAATATCAAATTATGAAAGTTTTAAGATTCCTAAACTTATAATTTTAGATAAATAACACTATGATTTCCTTTATTATTTTAGGAAATACTCGAGTGAAATTACAGACGAAGTATCTACAATTTCCGAAGACTGGCAGAAGAGATATTACTCACACTTTGCAAAATAAAATATTTTTACATGCTTTGTGTAAAAATGATATTTATATAGTTTTTTAAAACTATGTTCTTTTTACTCTGATTAGTTTGGCCATGTTAATACAATAATAGTTGATACTATTATGTTAGTCATTAATGAGAATAATAATACATTTACATTTCAGCTGTTAGTGTAATTGATTTGAGCCCCAGCCTCTAGGGGTTTCAGTTAGAGGTTACTAGTACTAGTAATATTTGGTTTCATCCACCTTAAAAGGAACAATTTGTGGCTAGCCACTCATTTGAAAAGCTCCATATGATTGAGCACCATTTGATATTTGTCGTAATTTAAGAAAAAATGATTTTATTCTTAAGATTGATATGAAGATGTTATATTCGATTTTGATATGAAATTGTCGACTATATTTAATATAAAATCAATTTGAAATGTTTGATGAAATTTTTTTAATGTTCTACCATATTTGAATACAAAGGTTTTACAGGGAATGAAAAATATCTCTTATATTTTTTATATGATCAAAACCTGATCAATGAAATTGAATTAGTATTTTATCGAGCTTTAAGCTCACTCCCATTCGTTGACATCTTTTCAGGTGCATTTAATTCGACAAAGAGAGGTTGGCTAGGATGAGAATCATATCATTATTAGGAATATTGATTTTGAAATCCGTTATGGACTCCTCGTCTGCTAATGAATTTAAGTCTATTTGGATTATTTGTTCTCACAGTTGATTAGAAGGATATGAATATGTCTTTGGACATAGATCCATGAATGCAATTGGAGCATTCGTTGATCCGAAAGGCATCATAGTGAACTTGAAATGCCCATATCGCTTTCTAAATGCCGTCTTAGGGATATTCACCTCTCTAACTCTCAACTCGACGGCATAAAGCACTCGAAAATTCCAATTTTCCGGTGCTGGCAAAATCGTACTGGTAAAAACCAAAATTTTCTAGATCTTGGATGATCGAAACCAGATTTCACCGTTGAACTGCCTTGCAAACTAGCTAACACGCCGACCACAAATCTCGGCACAAAGAATTTGCACATCTTCGAGGCTACCGCTTCGAGTGCCGTAAAACAACTTTTGCTGACAAAAGTTCACATACAACATGCACCCTACGCTAGATACCACGTCAGATTCAGCAGGTGGGGTCACTTAAATTGACGGCCGAGAGATAAATACATGCCACAAAAATCTAGGAATAAGGGACATAGATGTCATTTTAGAATTGTTTAATACAATAGACAAAAAGGAATATTGTTTCCAATTGAAAAGGAGCCAAAACCAAAAACGTGCAGGGGAGACAAGTAGGGTGAGATTTGATTTTTCTGCAGAGAGAAAATAATTTCTCTCTGGGGATGTGGCGATCCGACCGTCGAATTCTTCTAGAGTTAAAGGCTTAGTCATTCTATGCGCTGAAAGAACGCCAGCTGAAAGACCGGTTTTGGGAGTTTCACAAACTCCTGAGGTAGGGGTTTTATCCTACTTGAAGTTACATTTTGTTTGGGCTGCTTTATAATGTTTCCCCGCTTAGTTCGAGGCCTTGAACGACCATTTGATCGGTCCCAAAACTTGGGACCGAAATGTGAAATTTTTTTTAGAAATCATTTAGACAATCTATGACACTGCAAGGACTGTTTTAGGTGTTTTGAGTTGGAAATTGTTGAATAAATTGTAATATGGTAGTGTATGTTTTAAATTCATTGATAATTTTTGCTCACAATATAACCTGTTATTGATGTGAACAAGAACTCAAGCGGGTTTACTGCTTATGTGAATAGTATTCACGAATTAATTTTGTGAGAAATTAGGTAAGGTTTGTTAATTCCAAATTGAATTGTCACTGCCAAGTAATTAACAAGTGGTTTCACTCCTGGTGTGATTGATGGTGAATGCATAACATGTTTTATGTGTGCTTTAATTATGTTAATATATATACATGTTTTTATAATAGTACGCAGGGTATAAATTGCGGTTGAAATGACATACTCGCATTTCCATACTTAATCGCACCTAGGCTTTGAGGGATTTGAATCTAGCCATAATTTTCTAGGTAAGAACATCACCACTAGGTGTGGTTCGATGTTGAGTTTAGGTATGAGATTACCTAGGAAATCACGAGGCAAAACTAGGACAATGCATGCATGTGTTTTGTGTGTTTTGTGTGATTTGATAAATTTGTTGTGTGAAAATATGCATAACATGAATTATGTGTTGTGATTGGTTGTGTGCTTAGTGATTAGCACATAGGAAAAACATGATGTGTTGGGAAATTTTTAGAAGTTTTTACAGTGTGTAAAAATTGAACCAAGAGGAGAAATAAAATAAATTTGAATAAATTTATTTGGTTTAATGGATAATAAACTAAAATTTTAATAAATTTTAAGGTTGAACACTAGTTTTAGTGTTGGATCAAGAGGTTTGAGGAGATTTTAGACAAAATGACCAAATTTAAATGAAAAATGAGGTGAAGAAAATAATTTTCTAAGGTTTTACAAGTTTTAAAATTGAAGAAAATTGAATAACATAAATTTTTATAAATTTATTTGAGTATTCTGGAAAATGAAAAAAAAAATAGGTATATATTTTTTTGTATTTTCCAGTGGTTGGAAGAAATGAAAAAAAAATAATGAAAAAAAATTAGTAACTATTCAAGCACGCTCTAATTGTATTGTGAAAAAATTTGTATTGTAAGTCAAGGCTTGAATGGCTGGTTTTGTGTTGCAATACAACAATTGTATTGGGTGACATAATGGGAGCGGCTGAAATTGTATTGCAATATGGTGGGCTTGGAAGGGCTTCAAGGGTCGTTTTTTGTATCAGAATACACATGGTGTATCAGGGCTAAGAAGGACTTGTGCTGAGGGATCAGATTGCAATACAATTATTGTATTGCAACTTAGGTGGCTGGATGACTGGGGTTTTGTGTCACAATACATTGCGTTGTATTAGACCACCAAAGGCGCTCAAGTGTGTCGCAGAATATCGGGCATCCGGTCGCCTACTGTGACCTATGAACGATGATATATGAACAAGTAATAATCAACTGGCCAATCGTGAACAAGAAAAATTTTCGAAATTTTTTTTTGAAAAATAAAATAAAATGAGAGAAAATTTAAAAAATAATAATAATAAATAAAATTTTTGTTGATATATTGAATAAATTGTCTTGCATTGCCTATAAAATGCAAGGACATAGTATATTAAATGTTTTTCTCAGATATGAATAGTGTGTCTCGCTAGTAGTGTTTATGCCCTTGCAGATATCGGGACAGGTTTAACTTGCCAATAACCGTGTAAATGGCTAGTCGAGGATGAGGACGCAGGGCGCTCCACTGGTACCGATCACCACCTCTGTGATTTGATCACAAGCCTTGTTGAGGCTATAGGTGCACAAGGGCAGCCTATAAAGACAGTCGGTATAGCAGTAGTCGTGGAGGTCCTAGTAACCCCGTATATTTAGATGCATCATCCTTCGACATTCACAGGGAGAGGAGGTCCGATGGTGGCAGACCATTGGTTCATGCATATCGAGAAGGTGTTAGTTACAAGGAAATTACCTCGACGCTTGGTCAGATTAGACTAGTCATATTCCAAAATTTAGAGGGTGAGGCCTAAGTATGGTGGAATGGTACGACCTCTAAACCTGTAGCGATGACATAGGCGTGAGTTCTAGGAGCTGTTCATGGTAAGTACTTTCCAGATATCGCGAGGCTTAAGGCTCAAGAGTTCCTAGAGTCAAGCAGGGACGATGAATGATGGAGTATGTATGATTCACTGAGCTACCGTTACCGATGACTGATGCATGCCACCCGACACTACAAAGTTTCGCAGACAGAGCCATCAAGTCATTCCATTCGGGGTAGATCAGACTCGCCACGGGACATGGGACTCCATGGTCAGGACGGCCCCGACCATTGAGAGAGAGATCGAGATGCCAGCACTCGAGATGCGTGTTGGTAGCAAGAGGAGGATCAACCTCTTCTAGTTCTGGGGAAGAGGCAAGAAGACTTCTCGTCTACATGAGTTTCAGCACCAGTGGCCAGGATCGGGGCATCTAGTCACTAGTATGCATGATATGTTACTTCCGCCGACACCGGCATGTGGAGACGGATTTCCATAGACATGGATCCCATGATTCAGACGAAAGAACCCGCTAGTCAGAACGTGAGAGTATACAAAGCCATTCCTTCGCCCCTAGTACCGGTCGAGAACTAGTTTCGCTGAGTACATACAAGCACCTTCTACAAAGACATGGGCCGTAGGGGTCGAGTGTGGTCGAGGTCATAATGTGACCTCACACAAGCCGACTTAGTCACGTATGCATCGATATGTTATTTATGTCGACACTGGGGCATATGATAGAGACATCATTCTAGGAGGCAGAGGTCCTACGGTACTACAGGTCGAGTACACAGAGCGTACCTGATATGTAGTGGTACATTTCTACTCTCGTGACTACGACCAGAGTAATACAACTGGATTTAATCATATTCATTCATTGTTGCATCTTGTGTGATGGATTCGGGCTTAGAGGTTGCCAGCCTTTAGGAGTATGGCAGCGATGTTCTTCCCCGGGATGTAAGAGAGTCGACCAATAAGTCGGATTAATGGTGCTGATCAGATCTCGCAGGTGGATCCCAGGGTCAAACATGCATCGCGCTATGCGACTATAACATCGAGTTTGTCGCATGCGATTTCAAAGATCATCCCACTGCGAGTGGCTGAGTTTGTTCTTTAGACCACGTCCAATGAAGACCCACCGAATCAGGAAATGAAGAGTAATTAGCGGTTTGGCAGCAAGAAGTGGGGTCGTTAATCCTAAGGTGAGAAGCCCTCGAGTTAGGTGAAGGAGACCCGCTGGTGGTATCCGAAAGGTCCCTGGTGGTGTAAAGAGACCCGGGGAGAGATCCCGAATTTCTGTGTGGGTGTAAGAGACCCAAGGAGATATCCCGAATTTCTGTGTGGGTGTAAGAGACCAGGAGAGATCCCAAATTTCTATGTGGGTGTAAGAGACCCCGGGAGAGATCCCAAATTTCTATGTGGGTGTAAGAGACCCGGGGAGACGTCCCAAATTTTTGTGTGGGTGTAAGAGACCCGAGGAGCTATCCCAAATTTATGTGTGGGTGTAAGAGACCCGTGGAGTTATCCGAAATTTCTGTGTGGGTGTAAGAGACCCATGGAGATATCCGAAATTTCTGTGTTAATATAAGAGGCTTGAAGTGTAAGCCGAAGAGTTAAGTTGCTCAAGATGAAAACACACGGTCAAGTATCACATAGACTTAGAGTCAAGTGATGTGGAGCCCGAGTGACCTCGAGATGAAAACACACCTGGCCGTTTATCACATGCACTTGTGTACCGGTTTATTGCGAGCCCAGAGCGACTGAGACGAAAACACACAACAAAGTTATCACGTAGACTTAGAGTTAAATGATGTGAGCCCGGAGTGACTCGAGATTCGATACCCCCTTGAAATCAGATTGGCGCCGCTGAGCAAGAAGGGCTCTGTGATAATGGATGTCATTCATACGGACTGTCGACTATCCATCGGATCGCCGCTGATCGCGACTGGGAGAAAGTTAGCGCTTACACACCAAGCAAGGGCTGTGTAGGGTTACGCGGTTGTATGGATTATACAGTGTTAGAGGACATGCCGCGAAAGCATGCGTCCGGATCATAAGGGTAGCTGGAAGTTACATTTGCCTTTACTTTTAATTCGCCACAACACAATATCGCGAGTATACAAATGGCACCATATGAGACATTGTATAGGAGGACATGTAGATCACCGTTATGTTGGACCGAGGTGGGAGAGAGCTCCATCACGAGTCCTGATCTGATTAGAGACACCTCCAAGAAGGTGAGCTTGATACGACAACGTCTTCTGGCCGAGCCTAAGAGCTATGCTGATGTACGACGTCGAATTCTTTAGAGTTCGGTGTCACCCACGCCTTCAAGGTCATGCCTAAGAGAGGAGTGGTCAGGTTCGGTAAGCGGGGGAAGTTATCGCCGAGGTTTATCGGCCTTGGTGATACTCAAAGAGGTAGCATAAGAAGGCATCGCCGGGTGTTACCACCCAAAGATGCCAAGTGTCCACAAAGGTATTTCACGTCTACATTCCGTAGATATGTACTGTAGATCCAAATTTCACGAGTGGATTAGGGAGAGATTGAGGTTGACACGGATGAGACCTTCGATGAGGGACCAGTGTGCATTAAGGATAGTTGGGAGCAGGTTTTGCGACGCAAGACCGTGAGGTTGCAGGCGCATGGGCAAAGACCGCGGAGCTGGAGGAGTCAACGTGGGAGCGAGGATACGACGCGGCCACCTATCCCTTCCCGTTTAGGGTGAAGCGTAATGCGGGTTTAGTCGTTAATAGTTAAATGACTAGTTTATGCAATGGTAGAGTGCACGTTGCATATGCATGTGTTTCATAGCGTATTTGCATGTAATTTCCTCGATGAAATTCTTTTAAGGAGGGAGAAATATAAGACCCAAGAAAATTCCAATTTTCTGAAAAATGGAAAAATTGTACTATATAAAAATTGAATTTTCTGTATCTCGATGACGAAACAGATTTCACTCCATTGAATCTGCCTCACGAATCTACTAACACATCACCCTCGTCGACTTCGAGACACCTGAATTTGCACATTTTTCGAGGTGCGCCCGTGATCGCGCGCCGTAAACGACTTTTTGTTGTGACAAAGTCACATATAACTGTACTTACGATTACACGTCGCATTTGTTAGGTAGACGCACTTTAAATGGACTCGCCGAGATAGTTCCACGGTCAAAATCTAGAAGAAGCGGGCATAGATGTCATTTAGAATTTGTTAATGATAATAGACAAAAAAGAATAGTTGTCTTCTCCACTGAAAAGGAGCAAAACCAAAAACGTGCAGGGGAGATGCAGTAGGTGAGATTTGATTTTTCTAGAGAGAGAGAGAGCCACTTCTCTCTAGATTTCCGGGCGATCCGACCGTCGGAATTCTTCGGAGCAAGAACGAAAGTCATTCTATGCGGCGAGGGCAACACGTGGGCTCTGGTTTTAAGGAGTTTCAATAAACTCCGTGAGGTAGGGGTTTTATCCTACTTGAAGTTACACTTTGTTTAAGTGTTTTATAATGTTTCGGTTAGTTTGAAGCCTCGAATTTGAAAGATTCGTCCCAAAACTTGGGGAATCGAAATGTGGAATTGTTTTTAGAACATTGATAGTCCTCGTGACACCTACGCATTGCTTCGTGTTTTTGAAGCTGGAATTTGATGAATAAATTGTAATGCGGGAAGTAAGGGCGAAATGGCCATGGATTTTGGGTTCACAATGTGGAACCGGTGTTGGATGATCGGCCGTGAACAGTAACCCGAGGTTTTAATGCTCGCAGGAATAGTATTCGCGACCAATTTCCTTTGCGGAGAAATTGTGTATGGTCGAGTAATTCAAATCAATTGATCGTGTTTGTTAAATTAGCCCATGTGAGCTAATTTTCGTGTGGATTGACGGTGAATGTGCATAATATGTTTTATGTGCTTTAATTATGTTAATATATATACATGTTTTTATATATTAGCATGTGTCGTATAAATTTGTGTTGAAATGGCATACTGCATTTCATATGCACCGAGGTAACCTAGAAGTTAGGTGTGTGTGTGTGTGCATGACATGAAAAAATTGAAAGAGAAATGAAAACGTTTTTTAAAGGAATTTCACAGGATGAATTTCTGGAGAATGGGGCTTCGGGAGACTGGCCCAACCCATCATTCCGATGAGGACCATGACTGCTTTCTAAGGTTCTCCAACACATTCGCCTCTGAGGGTCCCATATTTTTACCAATACTGATAAGATAGTTCTCTCAAAACAACAAGAATTGTTTTGAAAAAAATGTTTTCTCACTACATGGCTGAAGGGCGTGAGGAGTCGCTGAGGACTGACATGGGTTGGTCATTTACATTCAAGTAGGATCACAAATTTGCTTGAATGTGTGTTTACTTGGAGCATCGTGATACACTTAGGTGGAGAGGACCCACTTAGGGTGATTTCCTACTCATCGGGCGATAGAAGCTCACCTGCCGAGGGATATTATTTTGCATGTGGGGCGTTCGAGGAGACGGCTCTTCTTAGAGATCGATTTTGAAGAAAAGCCAGTTGTGGCTTTGGTTTTAGTTGGGATACATGTGGCTAGAATGTTTTAAACTTTTAATATATGTCAGATAAGAGTAAATTATTAACTCTTGAAACTATGGTATATAGTTATGTATTTTGACGAAGACAGCAGTAGGGCTCAAGGGCCATTTGTACTTATATTGGATTGTCTGGGACAAAGTTTGTGGCATGGGTAGAGCTCCCAGATGTGCCGAGACTCCGCCCGATTTTTGTGAGATGCTCGTCACCCGACATTCACGAGTGTTTCCGTCGGCCGACGAGGGTGCAAGCCACGGACCCTGCTGGGGCGTCACATGGTAACCTAAGGCGGATTCATCTTGAGTAGACTCTCAGCTAATCAAACAAATCATCAATCCGCGGAAAAGGGTACCTATTTTTGATAGTAGCCCTATTCAACTACCGATAATCTATATACGTACCAAAATTATCATTCCTCTTCTTATAAATAACCGAAGACCCCCAAGGTGAAGTGCTCGGCCTAATGAAACCTCTGTCTAACAATTCCTGCAATTAGACCTTGAGCTCCTGCAACTCAGCAGGCGTCATTCTATGCGGAGTCATAGAAATAAGCGATATACCAAGGTGCAACTCAATAATGAAGTCTACACATAACTTTGTACTCAAAGTCTCGGATTGTGGTGTGAAGGTAAATTGTTGTTGGGCTTGAACACATAACTTCTATTACCCTAAAATTTGCACATCTTCTACTTGATACACTTGATTTGTCACTGTGGAAATACAAGTGCGAATATAAATTGAGATCTCCCATGGGGAAGGACTTTTAGGCCTCTATTGACTCAACTGCTTTGATATGGCTGTCAATTGTGCCTCAAGAGCTAAAAACTATCAAGTTTGAGCACTCCTTCTTGTTTTCTTCCTACTGATCTCTTTGAAGGGGCCTGGTAGTTGTTCTTAGCTAATTATTCCAACAACTCATGTGCCTCTTATGTTGTTTTTCTCATGATCTATCATCCAGATGCTACATTAATAGTAGTTCTAGATGCATATGTCCTCAGATATATGAAAATACGGACTTGGATGAAAGTTCAAAGCGGAGTGTTGTGGGCATCTTCTCAATAATTCCTTAAATCTATCCTAAGCATTAAATAGTGTCACAGATTCTCCTTGTCGAAAATGAATAATTTCATCTCTAAGCCAAGATGTGAGTGGAGGAGGGAAATTTTTTTGTTAAGAATGCTTCCACTAAATGTTTCCAAGTCTCAATAGATCCTTAGGGAAGGCATTGATACCATGATCTCGTCTTGTCCTTTGCTTGAAAATGGGAATAAAAGCTCATTTTTGCTATCACATCATGTGTACTCCATTACTTTGCAAACTATATTAGCTAGTTCAAAAAATAGGCTAGTGTCCATTCGGATCCCTCGGAGAATTACCCTGGCGATGTTGTTGAACCATAGAGATAAGAGCGGGCTTCGATTTGAAATTATTGGCATCTATAGGCTGCAATCTCACCCCTGAATAGTTATCATTGATGGTGGGCTTCTAGATTTCAACCATTCTATGTTGTGGATTTCCCCCTTCATTTCTATATATCTGACTTTCATCCATGACTATCTCTTCTATTCGCTTTGTCTTTTTCAAACTTCTCAAAGTTCTCTCAATTTTAGTATCAAGAGGTAGAAGCTCAAAATCAAGCCTTCTATGCATACAATTAAGTACCTGAAATCACAAAACAAAACTTTAAAACAAAATATACAAACTAAATATAGAAATAATAAAAATAAATACTATAAAAGATTTTTGCTCAAAGTAGCAAACTTTTCACCCAAATATCAATCCAAACACCAATTGTACTTTCACGACAATGATGCCAAAAACTTATTACAGGCTTAATGCGTGTTGTATAAAAATAGTTGTCTAAAATACCGCAAGTGCATGGACCACAAGTAATAAAGTGGTTTTAAATTTAAAAAACTGGATATCAATCCCTCGGGGAAAATGGGTTTTTGGTGAGGACTAAGTACCTCGCTAATGGAGATTTTCACTATTTAAGAGATAAAATGATTTGAGATAAAGATTTAAAAAAAAAACTAAGGTAAAACTAAACAAAAAAAAGGGACGATCAATTAGCATTCACTAGGAATTGGTTAATTTCAAAGAAAGAACTTGAGGAAAGGATACTAGGGTCAATTGTTTCCATTGATGCATATTAATTCATATTCATTAAGCGAAAATACACTTGTACTTTTCTAAGAAAAAGTATGAGTCTCCTCCTCGACTCCCCTCTATTTCTCACACCAACCCCCTATTAACTGCTAAGTTCATCTAGGCGGTTAAATATGATACTTTTTTAAGGAAACTTTTCTCTCAGGTGTCCTATTGGTCACCGCTAAGTCCATACAATAGGGCCACCCGAACTACGCAAGAATTGGTCACCGCTAAGTCCATGCAATTTCTACATAATGCTAAATCGATGTTTTTCCCATAATAAAATCCATTTAGTACCAGACATTTCTAATTTCCTAAACTTCTTTGATTATGTTAAGTTGATTACCACAATTGAATCATGATAGAATGAAATGGTCAAGGCCCCGGGTTAAATTCCAGTTGTCACTATGGAAACCCTAGATAAAACATTCACAATTTAGGTCTTAGGTGCATTTCCCAACATAAATCAAATAGAAGAAACCATAATATTCTTAGATTTACATCAAAACAAGTATAAATTCACAAAAATGTTCTAAAAATTATATAAATCAAGCATCAATTTCAACAACCAACCCTAGAGGATGATTAGCCACTCATTAGAACCCATAAATCCATTAATGTCATGTCTATTACAACTATAATAAAGAGGGAAATGAGAAAAGAGCTAAAGTTAGGGATATAAAACATATTAGAGATGAGAAATCCTCCAAACTTTACTCCAAATTGTAAGAGATCCTCTTAGTGAGCTGAATCTTCAAAATCATCTCCGAATCCAAAGTAAAGAATGCTCAAAATTGAAACCTAATTTGGTTCAAGAAGAAGAAGAAAGGAGAAAACCCTAAAATAGAAGTGTTCTTCTCTCAAAATCTGAACTTTCAATCATTAAAGCGTGATTTATATACAACCCAGAAATGGGCACGAGTAACAAAAATAGAAAAGGTTGAGCAGGATGCCTAACTTTGGTTGTTGCGAGCTGATGGAAACAGTTTGGTTGTCTTGACAAAAAAAATGGTTGTTGCGGCATATCAGTGGTGTTACTTCAAACCTTCAAATGGTTGTCACAACAAGAAGTCCGATATCGCAACATATCAGTACTTGAGCTTTTGAATCTTCACTTTGTTATCGCGACAATGGATTGGTTTTCGCGACATATTAGTGTTACTGCTCCAAGATCTTTGTTGGATTTATCAAACATAGCGAATCAGTTTAACCATGACTCTGATTATTTGAGCTTCTTGGATCCATGTTGGTTGTTGCAACAACGGCTCTGCATCAACAACTTATTTCCAATTTTGGTTGTTACTTGCTCCATTTACATAGTTTTTGCTTCATAATTGCGAAACATGAGTATAGAAGGGATTTAGCCTACAATTGATCAATTGAGGTACGAATTGAGCATCAAAGGCTTACAATATGCATAATAATATGCTTCAAAAGCAAAAAGAGATTCACACTTAACAAATACCCTTAAACCTATCATTTTGCTTGTCCTCAAGTAAAGAGACAACATTATTTCCCTTTATTTGAACTTAAAACATGATAAACTAGTTTGCGAGGAGATCTTATGATGTTTGCCTCGGGGATTAAACTTCACCCAACATGAAGAAGACTTCAAGAGAATATCTTTTAAAGTGATGAGTTAACCATAAACTAAACATATTTAACTAAAGCTCTTTAGTGTGTGTGTGATCGTACCCCATATAGCTAATCTCAAATTAAATTGAGATTAAGGTGGACTTGGATAGAGTGAGGATCTCACACTCACATGGTGATCCCATGCTAGTGGTATTACAAGACTCCATAGGCTTGTTAGGCATACCATTCTCCACTAATGTAGTTAATTCACAACTTTGAGGGCCAATGGGAGATTGTTGGATATTTTCAATAATTATGATGTGCCCATATATGAAAATATTAAATATGTTCATGCTATCAATTTTAATTAAGCCTAACTAAAGTGATATAATTGGAATTAAGTAATTGGCTTAAGGGTATGATGGTCATGGAATTAATGTGTGGACACATTAGGAATATTTCTAATTTGATGAGGGGCCAAATTAGAAATATCTAACCTAGTATGACTAGTATAAATATTAGGGTTATGGTCCCCAATTCATACTGTGAAAGAACCCTAGTTCTTCTTCTTCTCTGCATCCTCATCACTAGATGAGAGACAAACTCTTGTCATTAAGGTCATATCGAAGGGTTTAGGGCTTAGGGTTTCCTTTGGCATGCAAAACTATGTATATATAGGGCTTAGGGTCGCTTTCAGGTAAAAACCTTTGAAGACGGCTTGGACCTTTGCTAAAACCTTCGGATTTGAACTTCACGGGGTCATAACTTTTTATCAAATGGAGTCGGATTTGGCGTTCAACCCGATCTATGAACTCATTATCGACGGGGCCTACAGTAGTGTCTTAGTCAACCCAAAGTTATTCATCCTTGAAAAAGATTGACTTTGGTCCACATACTAGAAGTGTTGAAATTGAACCTAGTCAAATCTGGTGAACTTAGTCGACTTGGTCAAGCGTGTTACAACTTGTTTATTTGGTGCGGGTCATTACAATCTACATAGAAAGAGTGATCTACGAAATTCATTTACCTATATCAAATGAGAGATGAGGGTACTAGCTCACTTGTTTTGGTCCTCAGCTCAGTATTAGCCTCTTCACTAGGTGGTTTTCTCAAAGGACTTTCACTAAGATATTGTCTTATTCTGAAGCTCCTTCTCTTCTCTACTAGAATGCACGCCTTTACATTTGTTCCTCATGGATAATTCTGTCCCTCGGTTCAATCTCTGAGGTGTCTCCCGACACTTGTGAGGGATGCGGAATATATTTGTGTAGCATGGAGATGTGGAACACATTATATGAACTCGAGAAAGCTCCTTAGTGAGATACAATCCTATAGACCCTTGGACCCTATCATCTCAACAATTTCAAGGTCAGGTCTTAGCGAGAGTTTAGCTTCCCTCGCTTCTCAGCGTACCACCTTCAGAGGGTTTTCCAAAGATACTCAGGTCTGACCTCAGACTTCAAGATCCTTAGAATATCCACATATACAATATTCATCAAAGCGTATGCTCGACCACTGACAAGCTAAGGTTGGCATAAAATCTTTCCATCTCAAAAAACCCTAGTCCCAGCTTTCATGTCACGCGGTTGGTCTCTTACCTACATCCCAGGTGGAGGGGAAATAATGGGGATGAGTTCGCTTGACTCATTAGTAGATCACAACAAGCGTACTGTAAAAACATTTCAGTGCCATAATTCAAGATATCTCAAAACATGAGCATTTTATAGATAATAGGTTGATGATGGAAACACATGAATGCAATACTACCACCATCTCAGCCTCATGGAAGTGACTCTTTAGGCTTTCACGGGGAATTGTAGATCATCCGGAAACGATGACAAATTCTTTGGGACTTACCACCAGGGGATATGCCCACATCAGTATATGCGTGACAGCTGCAGGTTCACAACCTAGGGACTAGTCATCGTCCTGTGTCCACTCATCCATCCAGGACTCTTACACGATTTCATACCCATGTCATGCTTTAAAACAATTTCCGCAAGCATTGACCACATGGATATTTGAAACATCATGTACGATTAATTCAAGATTTCCATATATAAAATATACATTTATATATCAAGGGAAAATCACCGCAGTCAAAGCACGGAATGTCTGAAATTCCCACAACATCAAACCACAGTACAAGTAGGAGAAGGTTATAAGATCCCTTACTTTCCTTAGATTGAATGTCGTGAGTCTCAAAGGAAGTGGCAGGGGCTATCCAGTGCACCAAATAACAAGTCATAAGATTCCTTAGCCTCTCACAATCCGTGTCACATGAAAATTACTCAAGTGGTCTATTACTTATCACCACTCGACTCACATATATCCTTATACCTTCCAACATAAACCTTGATCCCTCAAGTGCACTCTCTCTTACACTTACTAGGATCAACATTCAACACTCATTATTAGGGTTACACAAACAACGCACTCAACATAAAACACCTCTTGTATTCCTATCTCCATATTACTCATTTGAAGATAAAGTGCTAAAGGGTTCTTTTCAGCTGGAATCACCAAATTCGAACACCCAAACTTGAGATATATCCCTGCAAACACTTGCCAACTTTGAATGAATCTTGGGGTCAAATGGGTTCACAATTTGGACACACATTTGAGGTATTTGTTCTCATGAAGTCTAGTTTACATAGCCATGAATCGCAATTTTGGAGGCGAAATGATCAAGTTATGGCCAAATACTAACAACAGCCATAACGGAAAATCCGACCCCTGAAAATGCCGAATTTTAGATCTTTACTTTTTCCATAAGTTTCCAACCAATTCAACCCAAACACTCAAACCCACATCGAAACCACTCTATTCAACCCGAAACATCTTCCAAAACACACCTTAAACCAGAACCTAGGGTTTTGCCAACTCATCACTCAACCAATCTAAGATTAGGATGAAATCTAGCTCCCCAAGAAATCCATGAATCATATCCCTCCCATACAAAATCCCCTCGAATCCTTACTGATAACCAGGATTAAGGGTTTCTAGCTATATCCTTCACATCTAGGGTTGGAGAAGTTCCCTAACCAAACCTAAGAAAAGAACCATTTTAAAGTCAAACCAAAAACTCTTACCTTTTTTTGGCTTTCGATATCTTTCTGGTCAAACTCGATTTACATTTATACACTTTTCGAGGATCCACATGAATGCCATCGGTAGAAACTACATGTCAGAAACCCCTCATCGGCTCAACGAAATTCTCATTCTTTGAACTTGGCATACAAGCGGTATTGCCTTAAAGTACGCAACACAAACCCAAATGTCTCTCATTTTCGACTCGCTTCTCAGTACACGGGCTCTCGTCGATGGAAACTGACAATCCAGATCTAAGTATGGACCCAGGAAGACACAGGTTCATTAAATCCATGAAAATTTCTTGGGCATTGGTGAGTCCGAAAGACATCACTTGAAACTCATAACGCCCATATCTCGTCTTGAATGTCGTCTTTGGGAATGTCTGATTCCCTAATCCTTAACTAATGGAAACCCTGACCTCAAGTCACTCTTGAAGAACACTCTTGCACCCTAGGGCTGATCAAATAGGTCATCAATCCGAGGCAAAGGATATTAGTTCACGAATGTAATTTATCTTATTATTTATGCATGGTCTATACACAACCTCTAGAATTGCCATCGGGAAGAAGAACTAATCCAATTTCAAGGATAAGGTTAGGAAGGTATACAAAACACTGGATGAGTCGCACAGCAATGTCTGACTGAAGAATTTAGAAACCTAGGCTCGATACCAAAATTTGTGAGGACCAGACCAGATACCCCTCCCGAGGGGTTCCCGGGTGGATTCGCCTAGTGGAGTTCCATTGTACAATCCTAGGGAATGCCTGAAGGGACCCACCCTAAAAGAGATGTAAACACATGCAGTACCCTGATACCTCGATTATAAGAAAAATCCTGTAGAGCTATCCAAATGTAGGTCATAATCACAACATACATAATAGGGACCCATATGAGTTTAATACTAATATCAGAGCATTCTAAGAGTATTTGCAAAATTAGGGTTACAAAATAAAATAAATAGGTCCAACAACTCAAAGACAGATGGATGGGGTAGAGTGCTGCGGCTATTATGTGAAGAAAGAGCAGTGTTAGATACGCAGGCGCGAGGTAGGCCACCTGAGGCTATGGACCCTAGAGGAACAAATTTAAAACAATAAGCGTGAGAAATAAATCTCGAGTGAGTGGCATAATTTATCGGGAAAATAATGTTTTATTTTCAAAATTTCTTCTCTCAAGACCTCACTTCCACTCTTTTGTAATGTTCCCCGTTTAGCAAACATTTCACAAAACCTAACTTTACCAAAACCCAAATACATGTAAATCATGCTCAATAATTTAGCAGACACAATGTCAAGAAAACTATAATCTGAACTGCACACAACATAAGCCAAACATAAAGCATGTATAGTCACCATGAAATAAAGTAACCATGAAATGCACCATAACCATAAGTATTTAAAATAGTTATACCATATTCGGTGAATCCAACATCGCATTCATACCATATGGTCCATCCTAAACCGCTAGGCCCGACCTCACGACACCGTGACAACTAATAAAACCCGTGGTTACACCAGCCATCACGCGGCACCACAAACCTCCGTGTAGACCCACATCACGTGACAACGAACAAACCTCCAGTAGAACCGCCATCACGTGGCAACTAACAAACCTGTGTAGACCCGCCATTATGTGGCAACTAACAAACCTCCAACCCGTCGTCATCACGTGGCACCCATAATCCTCCGCGTAATCCCAGCATCACAGATTTAATAACCTCCGGCAACCTGGCTAACAATGCTGGTACCCCCAATAAAACCTCCGGTAACCCTGCCATCACATGGCACCTAATAACCTCTCAGTGAACTCTGTCAAGAACGGTAGTGATCACTACACCGCTCCCTTTACTCGTACTTTCATAATAATACCGACAGTCATTCCACAAATCTCAAGATCCATTTTTAAAACAATGTTTTTCAAGGTGGTTTACAACCTCAATCACGATCTAAAAATATTCAAATACACAACGATCCACGACCAGACAACTTCCAAAAACAGCTTAAATGTCAAGACAAAAATTCATGCAGCGATGAATTGTTTATATGAGACCGACAATCTAAGCATTTGCATGCAACCAACCATTTTGATCAAATATATATGTAAAATATTTAATCATAATATATATATCAATATAATAACCCAAACTCATTGAAAATATATAAACCAACACATTACGACGTTTCACCCTTGCTCCCCAGGATCAACCCTCCTACCCGCCTGTGGAGTGCCTGGTAACGATAAATAAAAACACCATTTTAAAGTTCGAACAATCTGAATTCAATAATATCGGGATACCTCATGCCTAGAATAATTTTTAACTATGAAACCATCCCCACCGATTCGACATGTCCACCACGCAGCTCCTATAGCCCGATAATTTCCAAAATTGGGGCTTTTCACCCGAGCTAATTTTCTAAATCGGGAATCCGCTCCAATAATTCCTTAAAAATATCCAATTTCACTAACTAACTTCAATTTTGTCTAATTCACCAATTGGTACTCTATTTCATTCAACTTTAATATCTTGGAACAACCTAAAATAAAAACTAACTCAAACGACGTCCAAAATACAAACCAAGATATCAATGGAAAGCCCAAAGAGACTAAAACTCACAAGACTTACATTACCTTTAATTCAACAAACAACGGTGGCGTGAAAACTCATCCAAATGCCTACCACTTTGTTTTCGCCGTCACTCAAACTGAGAATCCGCAAAAAGCGGGACCACGAAACAGAGTTCAAGGGGTCCATTGCAATGGTGGAGTGCGGAGCCATGGGGACGCCCCGGACAGTCAAATGGTCAAAATCAAGAAATTTCCGCGACGACGGTATGTCGCCGTCACAGCCACGGGCCTGACCGGGGTTCGCTTCCATACTGGCACCGGTGAATGACCGGCGATGATTGCCTTGACGCCCCTCCGCCATGTCCCGGGCCGCGATGCAGATGATGGTGGCTGAATCCGGGCCTTTGCTGAAACTTGAACGTGCTCACAAATGGGTCAAACGACTACGGTGCTCACTTGCCTGGGGGAAGTTTGTAGTGGTTTTGAGCTCAAAGTGGAGTGTTTGGGGCTGGTTTTCTGCACGCAGCTAGTGTATTATAGTAGGGCTTGTGGTCGCCGCCAGTAAAACACCGAAGACGCCTTGACACTGCTAAAAACACTCCGCCGTTGAACTTACCCGGTCATAACTTTTTATCCGTAAGCTCCGGATTTTGACGCTCAACTACCATGAACTGATTTACTTACCTGGCCATGGTGGTTCAGTCAACCCAAAATTATTCATCCAAAGTCAACTTTGACACATACTGGCGTTGGTCAAAACCTTAGTCAAATCCGGGTCAACTTAATAACTGGTCAAACGTGTTACAACTTGTTTTATTTTTGGTATGTACACAGCACTCTTACACTTCCTCCACATTTTGGGCTTTCACCGATGGATACGCCTGTCTAACTGTGCTTTCAGCTTTTCACCCAGAGGTACCATTCCCCACTGCACGCCCACACTCATTCATTTTCCATTTTTACTTAACACTGTGAACTCAATCGACTTCGTCCCATTCCCAAGCCACTGATTCAGCACCAAACGCAGCACAATCAAGCACTGGCTGTACACAATACCCATGTAATGAAATACTCACACCAATTTTAATGCACTGTGTCAACGCACTCAAACCCATGACCAATGTAATGAACACCTCTACATGGACATTCTACAATTCTATAATATTATGTGTGTATATGGAACACTGCGTCTAATGCACACAACATTTCATATATTTAGTTCACATCAAATATACATGCAAACATCATGTTAATATTCCACACATTCAAATCCCAAGATACCTGGCATAAGCAAGTGTACTTAAGATTCTTCTATCATTCACTTCATTCATGTCAACACATCATTCAAGCACAATAACATAATCTAACCACATTTTAGTGGCAATGGTCATAATCATATTCAGTCGAGACGTAGTATGTCACTCATACAAATTTCAATGCATATAATTATTTTCCATGTTTATCATAATATATATCACATAATTTCACATATTACATGTTATTCAATTTATGGCAATAATACAGGATAATATTCTCGCCGATAATCCGCCATACTAATATGAAATAATTGACTTTAGTCCAGAAGTCCAATTTTGTAAATACCACAAAACATCCAACAGCAATTCTCGCCAAAGTTGTTGTTTGAAATTTCTACATTTCGGGGATACAAACCATCTAAAACAGAGTTCGAACCCAATCGATATCCCCAATCAGCCCACCAAATCATGTTAGCTCGAAATGGCTGCGTTAAGAACTTATTCATAACGGATCAATTATCTTCGAGTACTCAAGAAGTGCAATCGAAAGTTCGAACGGAAAGTTATGGTCGTCCGGGTTGATACGCCAATTCACAAGGGTGAGCGGTACCAAAAGCACCCCGTCAGCCATTATGCTCGATTTTCAGCCGTCCCATAACACAACATTCGGCTCGCATAGCCCCAAACCTCTGAAAACTGGGTCTTACGATCACACACCTGCTAAAACAAACCATGTTTGAACATACAATTCGCCCGAAAAATGGACTAAACCCGTAGGGCATTACACGCCTCCCAGGCGAAAATAACCAGCAGAGGAAACTCCACTCCTTTGTAGCGCGCAGCTCCGAAGTTCTTTGCCATTCGGGTCCGTCATCAAGGCAGAACACCTTCCTTTTCCCTCTTCTTTTTCCTCTCTTCCTCCCCCTTTCTTCTTCTCTTTTTCTTTCTTTCCTTTTCTTTCTTTTCTTCCCTTTCTCCTTTCCTTTCCTCACTTTCTTTCCTCTCCTCCCTTTCTCTTTCCTTCCCTTCCTTCTTCCTTCTTGCCGCCTCCTGAACTGAATTTTGCTGCCTTCTCTTTAAACTAATGAACTCTGTATATATTTATAGGTTTTCAAACAATTATGCATGATGACACATGATGATGTTGCAGGTCTCTATGTATAAAGCCACATAGACAATGACATGGCTTGTTATAGGTCACCTTACATGGTTTTCGCTATGTGTCACCACATGGTTTGCATAAGTCACTCCATGGTTCATGCATGTGTAGTATTCCACACTCATTGCCTCAAACACGTGAAATTTAATCGTCTTAATCCACAAAATTCTATTGCAGCTGAGATTTCTGCGAGAGGATCTAATAGTACAATCCGCTTTGTCATCCCGAGATCTAGAAAATTATAACTTTTCTCCGACTATTCCGAGCAATTACCGTTGCTCCCTTTTTTTTGAAAAATTTTAATTCTTTAAAATTTTCATGGTTTTACACTTCCATTATACAAACTTTTTATATCTCTCGAATTAAATGGGTAGAAGCATGATTATTTAGGGTTTGTCACATATATGATTCAGTTAGTATTTTTGGATTTATGATATTGTTAGACTAGAAACATGTGGTTAGGCAATCAAGAATTTCACATTATTATGTTATTTTAATTAAATAAGAAAAAAAAAAATATTTAAACTTGCTCAGAACCCCAGACCCCTTCCTTATTCACATTAGTATGATATTGTCCACTTTGGGCCTAAAACCCTCATAGTTTTATTTTGACTTTTCCCCAGAAAAGGTCTCTATACTCACTGATTGTTTTCCATGTTTATATACTAATCGGGCCTTCATTCTCGACTAATGTAGGAACATTATGAGGACTTAAAAATATCTAACAAAACCCATTCAATTATTGATATGGATATAATAAATATCACTCCTTCTTCCATCTATATTATAATTTAAATATTACCTCCTTTACCTATTTGACTAAAATTTTGATAATTATTTTAAACATTATTTTAAATTGGGTTTATTAACAATTTTTGTTATGTTTTTTAGAAATAAAATGTTTAACAAAATATGATTCATTTTAAGATAAAATAAAAACTTAGAATACCTTTCACTTTATTTTGTAAAACATTCTAAATCCAATTTAATGCTCTTATTAAAATTTAAATACTTAATCAGAACGATACGACCCAACCACGTGAAGATTATTTGCTTTAATTAATGTGGACTTTCTACAATTTTAAAAACGTCATCTTATAAGTTTAAAGGAGCTCATACTTATATTGTATCAAGAACTTTCTCCAATATCCGATGCAGGATGTGAAAAACACCCCACATGCATGCAGACACAATGAGGACGTTATGTCTCATGAGATTGCAGGGTCAAATGGACAAGTACCCCCTACGAGGTCGAACATAATGGACCCCACACTGTGGTCAAGATCGATTCGATATTATTAATTTGTAATAACCCGATCAAAACCACAGATATTTGCCCCGCAGTATTTCACTTAAAAACACGCCTGGTTAGATTAAAAGTGAAGCTCATAGCGGTATGGTGTCAAGAACTTTCTTATCCAATACGATACGATAATAATGTTATAAATGTGAGTGTATTTGGCCTGTGGTTTGTTAGTCGGGTCGGCACTCTTAGTATAGCTGCCAGTTCTCCAGAACCGCTGGCTAATGGGCTTAATTAACCTTTTGACAAGGTTTGTTAGGGCTAGATAAAACCATCTTGTCATGGAGTCTAAAATAAATTATTGTTTTAAAAATGCCCTTTGATTTTAAAAATAATTACTTTTATGTCATTTTTGGACAAATAATATAACTATTTTAGATAAATTAAAATAAATAAAATAAGTCTAAATTTAAGAAAATTTATTTTTAAATAAAAATCCTATCTATACTTGTTTGAATATTTTAATTTTATCTAAATTTTTAAAAAATAAATTTTTAAATAAAAGTATTTTGAAAACGTTAAAATTGATCAATATGTTTTTGATAGTGTTTGTGACGACCTTTGACCGTTTCAGCGGAGTAGAATGAGAAAATGAAAATGAAAGTGAGAGGGAATGCGCTTTCTTCTATGTTTTCCTAATGTGAGAATTGACTCAACATTTTAAAGTGCATGCAGTGAATGTCAACGAATATGAAAGCGCATGAGATAGTTTTTAACATTTTAAAGTGCAATTCTGTATGCCATATCAAAAGCATGAAAGTGCAAGAGTTGAGAATGCATATTTCCTGTTTTTATATGCTTTGCCTTTCCAAGAAAAGTAAATGTGTCTTCATTTCATCAGTATTTCAACACTAGGCCAGCTCGTTACAGTTTGTTGAATAGATGGGTTGCTGCTACATATGCTGTCAATGCTGGAAGTACAGAGAATTAGGTGCGTCATCTTTAGTTTATGCCTATAACTGTCCAATTTTCTTATGAAGTTAAACAAATACCATAAATCCTTTTGTTTGCTTTTTCATTTAATTTCTTGTTAAGAACAAGATAGATATTTGATGTATTTTCAGTTATAGTTAGAAGAAAAAGCATGACTTAAATGCAGCTCTATAAAGGCTGCCGTTAGTAGCTGAATTTGAAGGTTTTATTCACTTGGTACAAAAAGAGAGACGATAATAGTTGGAAGTCATTTGCATCACGAGAAGCTATTCACCATCTCAACTATGACAAAAGGTTGAGACATTGTATATATAGCAATTTTAATTGAACAAATCTTACAAGCTCTTTCCGAAACAGTTTTCGAATTTAAGAGCCTGTTTGGTTGCGCTTAAAGTGTTTGTTTTGCCTTTTTTAAATAAGGAGAACACTGAGAACAAATAAGGTTTTTATTCTTCTTTTTTAATACGTAACACAAAAAAACATTAAATCTCTGCACAATGAAGAAATTCCGAGAATAACAAAATAAGATATCTCAGATTTAAAATCATTCTCAGAAAGTTTTAAAATGGAATCAATTGGATCCTAAGGGCTTGTTTGTGTTTGTAGTTGGTGGATTTTAATAGAGTTCACCCTAACATACAAAGCACTAGATAAAGTAATGTTGATTTAAGGAAATTATATGTATTAAATTGAATTATACTAAAATCTAACTTCCTCAAGAAAACTGGATTCCTTAGTTCCCATTTTAGCCTCGTAATCTGTCAAAATACTAAATTTCCTGGACCGAATTTGAAAGATACAGAAAAACTGTATTTAACTAATTGAAAGATAACAAATTTCATTTCTACTGGGTTAGGCCTAAGCCCAAGCCCAAGCCCAAGCCTGCTGCCCTACGAATAAAATCCATAAGAAAAGGGCCCATATCTATTTGCAGGCAAGCTCATAGAAGAAGTCTAGGGGTATTTAAAATTTCTAAAATTTTTAAAGTCAACAAGACACGAGGTCAGAGGGAAGAGTAGAGCAATTTTGTCGATGTGGAATATATCAGAACAAGTCTCCATGATGGAGACGGAGGATTCTATGATCAAGACCACAAATCTTACACGGAGTGCTCTATGAACAAGTTTCCTTAATCAAGCATATAAAGAATACTCTTTAGCTGGAGAGAATGAAGAATTGCAACTTAGGCTACAAGTCTTTACGTCTATAAAATGAGCGTAAGAATATCAAGAAAGTGACAATCAATCAACCAACAACCAATCAATCAATCAAAACAAACAAACAAACCAATTCATCAACTCAACAAATTTACCTTAATGTCAATCTACTTAGAGAGATCATAGCTTTTCAATAAGTTTTCTCAGCAATTTTCTTTATTTCCTATTTCGTAATTTTATTCAAGTTCTATTAATCTTCCAAGATAGTATTATTATTTTCATATCAAATCCAATGTTTCTTTCAACAATTTTTAAAGTAATTATATTTCAAGTTTCAGTCAAGTCTATTAATTTTTCAACATTGTGTTATTTTATTTTCCTAGAGATCTAACATTTTTTTTTTAGTATTAATTCCTTTCTATTATTTCCATTCAAGTTGTTTTCTACTTTAATTATATAACCGTCAAGGAACTGGGTGAGTTTACATAACCCAATTAGGAAGTCCAATCTTACGAGCCATTCCAAATTTTGAAAATGTTTTGTCTTCTCACATGCCACGCTTGTATTTTGTATGTTTCGTAGAGATTAAAAATCACCACAATTCCTTGATAACCTATCCTTTTGAATAATTCAACCATGCAAATGAGAATCTATTTAAGAATAGAAAATTGACTAATAAAATTTCATAGAGGTGAGTGATTTAAAGGTTAGATATAATGTTTAGGTTGAGTGCGATTTAGAAAATTTAATAGTTTCATTTTCTAAAAAATTATTAAAACATATTGATTAGGTAAAGTTGTTTTTAAAAATAAAATTTATTAAATCTGTATTTTTATGTTTTTATCAACGCCTCATAAAAAATAAAGTTTTTATCATGTATGAAAATCTCGAATTTTGAGACTTATGATAATTATTATTACGATGATATTGTTTATGAATTGTAAGATTTCTTATTTCTATTAAATAATTTAATAAATATCATTATTATTAAATATATGTGAAAAAGAAGGAAACTTATAAATGTATAAAGTCTTTACAAAAACAATCATCTCCTCGCTCACTCCTGTGGTTCAGTAGCTCTACCGATATTCAAATCATTTTATATTTATGCGATATATTGTTATTATTCTAATGTCAAATATAATGTTTTTTGTTATAAATGTTTTTAGATATTAATCATAAAGTAATAAAAATTAAAGTGTTATCTAAATTTCATTAGTAATGTTTTTTGGTATTAAAAGTAATTTTCCTTAGTAATTTTTTTTCATTTCTCTAGTATTTTCTGAGTTTCAAACAGAGTCTTAGAATTTTTCCTTTTTTCCTAGCACTTTCCGAGTTCTAAATGAAGCTTTGGTGTTCCAAATGAAGCCTAAGTAAAATGTCTTGAAAAACTACTACATAAAACCTTAATCTAATGACTTAACAACCCTTTTCTCATCAGACTTCCTAGCCTGTTTCCATGCATGTGGTGATCACCAAAAAACTTCTCATAAGCAATATCTCATTTCTTTGAAAGTTCTAAAACATTTTGTGTACTCCTAAACACTTTCACAAAATTTTTAAAAGATCGAATGTTATGTTGATTTTGAAGATGAAACTAGAATTGTCAAAGAAAGGAATCATTTTCATCTTTGTTGTATGTGAAGAAAAGGAACTAATCCATTATTTAACTCCCACAACCCATATTTAGGAACTAACATCAAGGCCATCAAACCAATAACTGGCAGTAACAAACGTCCATATAAAAGTTCACCTTGATATATCACCTTATATAAGCTCACCATATATCACCTTCCGATCGAGGTACTAATAACTCTTGAATATCTATCATAATCCTGGAAATGATAAAATTCTTAACTAGAAGTACTAACTTTTGTAATATAACCTAATTAGCATTTTCCAAGGAAGAAACTGTAGATATCACCACTAATAAATATTAATTTTGATATAGACCAATAATCTGATTCCAAGGACTATCAATCAAAAGTAAACTGGTTACTACATACCATTTAAAAAAAGGAATATTGACCAAATAGCTAGCATTAACACCACCTAACGTCCAGTACTCTGCTCAAACATTGCGCCCATGATATACAGTCGTACAAACGCCTGATGAATCAGATATCAAAATGTGAAAACATGCAACATAAAAATTTCTTGAACAGAAACAGCAAACTAAGGTCAATTTGTCTGAAAAAACTTGAGCATTGCTCCTTCTACAGTGCCATCTATTGTTTTAACTCCAGGCATTGATTTATGAATACGGTCCAAAGGACCATCAAGAAAATGAACGTCTAAAACATAGATCAGCTGCTTTGCCGCAACAGCCACGGCGCAGGAAGTGGCCACATCATAAAACTGCAATACAGGTGCTGTAAAATCTCAACACTGATAACAAATTCATATTTCAAAAAATAAAAACAAACCAAGCCATCTACCTGCAATTATAAACATCAGGTGAATAGCCTAATTGGCTAACAAGAACTATATCGTGAGCTTTCAAATGGTTTCTAATGACGTCACCATCCACTAATGTAACTTTCCCCAGTTGTCTATTAATCATTCTTCGCGAACAATGCCAATAAACAAGATTATCTTTCATTTTCACCAAAGAAAGAAATTAGCAAAATAAAATTTATCTTACCAAAGCAGCAACATAGTTGCCGGTTGGCACCCGACACGAAAAACCAGCCAAATAAGAAAGTTTTTACCAAGGTCTAATGAAAGCTTCACAGCTTTTGTGACAGTTACTCCAGATAATCATCGTCCAGTACCTAAATTCTGTCTGTTCTTCTGCTAAGATTAATTCTACAAGAACACATGAAACACTCAATACACCAAAGAATTCAAACTAACTGCTGGTCAAAAATTCTCTCTTGTATCATCCTCGCATTAATGACTTGATCGAGTCCAGTATTAGACAAACTTAAGTCCGAAACGATGTAAAACGGAGATATCCTACAAATGTCACAAAAGCATGCCATATAGAAATTGATGAATAGAAAGAAACATCATCCAAATTAACATTTACCTTCTAATAATGCTCCAATAGGTGAAATGATGGCTATTCCAGAGCCGATGGCTACGACAAAGGTCTCGGTCCTTAAGTGCCTGAGATAAACATCTCCCTTTATCCTCGCCCCAGCATCATGGCCAACTCCAAGTGCACGATGGTGGCCTCCAAGAACGTTTGTATGAAAACTTGCGTTCCACCCTAGATACCCATTTGTTGGGAACCTTAGGTCACTGAAGGCACCATAGCCGCCTTTATGTATTTGTGATGGTCGCTCTGGGTGAACGGGATGGTGGTTAGAGTGGTCCTGTTTCTTCCAATCTCTAGATACCCATGGTTGGGAACCTTAGGGTTGGAAGCTGTAGCTATATTTAGGAACAAGGCCAGGTGTTGCAAGTTTGAAGCAGGGAGGAGTAAGAGGGCCATGGAGAGGAGAGAAACCCTATGAGTAAGGGATGTTTCTCTTTCAGTACAATGGCAAACCTACAGTTTTCTCTCTCTCAAGTCTCAATCAATTCTGAAGTCTTAACCCCTGTTATCACACATCAGAAGGTTCTGGTCAGAACAGTGAAAACCCTTTTCTGTTTTCTCTGTACTGTTATTCGGATCCGTGAGTAATAAGACGCTCCATTAACACTCGCCATTCTAAATCAGGTCGGATTGCATAATGAGGAGAGATGTTGTTGTCTGCGGTGGATATCTTGTTTTTTGTTCCAAAGAGCACTGTAGAGCAGTGGCCTAGTGCTTTATTCCTTTATTTTATTTATTTTCTCTGCAGGAAATGATTGAAGATAGAAAGGCTTTGAGCTGGTGGAGGCACCAAAAAATAAAAACCATCTTTAGGCACATGTTACATTCTTTCTCCAATTTCTCTTGTCCCAAATCGGTCCCCTACTTTAACCTAAATCCTTAACTCTGTTTATCCTTTCTACTTGGAATTGAAGTTTCCAGGGGAGACACACAGGCAGTGGTTTGTACCCTGGAATATTTTCTTGATATTTGTTCTTATTCTTTTGTCGTCACCTTTCTTTTGACTATTTAAAATATGCAAAAATAATTCAAATTTATGAAATTATAATGTATCGAACTATGACTATCTTATACTGATAGAAATTATTTCCATTAATGTTTTATATTGAGGACGTTGGTATGAATCACTGATTGTGGAGAGAGATGGGAGAGCTAATCTCCACTTGTAAGAACCAGAAAGTCACTGAATCTTCATGGAATGGAGAGAGAATAAAAGGACATGGAGAAAAATAACAAAGAGGAGTCCAAGAGTGAAGGAAGAAGAAAGCAAAAAGGTGGGGGTAAATAACTAAACAAACTCAGAGGAAAAGAGGAGAAAGGATAAAAGAAGAAGTAGAGTGAAAAAGTATGAGGAGTGGTGGATCCGAAGAGTGGGCGAGGCAGCAAAAGTGTGGCTGGGGAGGGTAACAACTCAGAAGAAAAAGCAGTCAAAATTCAGAAACTGAAGAGTTGTTTCAGGTTATGCAAGCAACGGGTAATAAGAGTTTAAAATTGAAAAAGGGAACTATCTAATGAGACATAAATTAATTGAAAAGCCTAAGGTGATATGTTAAGGGAGGATGATCTTATATGTATCAAATGTGAGATTATCTTATATTGCGAACATGTCTCAGATTTACCCAGAAACCTAAAGCTGCTAATATGAGACAGGCAGACAGCTCCATCGGTGCCAAAACAAAGACCAAAAATGACAAAAAGAAAATGATGTCTAATAAAGCCATTCATTAAGTTAGAATTTCACTCTACGCTGTTTTTATCTTGAAAATGAGGGAAAGGCTATTATTTTACAAGAAATGATGGAAATGGAAAGTATGGCAGTAAGGGCTGAGGCTGAGGTGCTAGAAAAGCTCATTTTAGTAAAACATGTACAAAGTGAAGAGCAGATGATGGTGGTAGAGAAAATTCTTCTGCAGCTCTACTTCCCACTATGTCGGCCATCACTACTAAGCCTAAATTATTACATTTTCTCTCTCTCACTTCAAGTTTTACCCTGAATATTTTGTTGTTATTGGTTCTTATTCTTTGTTGTTTCTTCTTTGAACTAATTTAAATGTAAAAAAGGTGTTGTCAAAAAAAATGTAAATGGTGGGTATTATGAGGTTTATAAGAAATAATTTTTACATATTAACAAAAAATAGTTATAGTATTATAAAAATGATTTTCTAATTTGTACATGGTTGTATGTTAAGATTTTTTTTTTTTTACAATGAAAGCTGAAATTTCATTTATTCATAAAAATCAAATTGTCAAAAAACATTAGATATTAGAAGATAAACATAAGATGCAAGAATAAATAAGAAGAAATGAATCAAGACTTACATAAAAGATAATCCTAATATACTTAATATTTAAGCATTTGTTGACAGCAAAACATACATCAACGACAGATTTGATGACTTATCGGAAGCAATGTTGTTTGCTTAAATCGTCCATACAAAAATCAATGCACAACCACATCAATGTCATTTAAAATATAAGAAATAAAGGAAAATCAAATTAAAACTTAAATCTTATAGTTAAACTATTTTATCACAGAGAAAGCCTTAATATATGAGTAATAAGAAACAACGAGACACATTTAAGTCATGAAAGATGCACTTGTCCTTTTTAACGGATGAAAACAAATCGAAAAATTGTGTTTCAGTTTATGAGAGGGTGCTAGTTCTTTACATTGGTTATGATATTGAGATTTAATGAATACACTTGAGTACTATTAATCACTCTAAAGTGAATATGAGATCTTATACCCAGACTTTAAACCCACATGAAACATATTTAAACAAACTACAAATTTAATCTTTCTAAATATAATTGTCAAAGTAAGTAACTATTGATTTTATAACTTAAAAATTAAAGTCGATTTTTACAATGAATTGTCAGCATTACTTAGACTTTTTTTTTTTTTTTTCATTTGGTATACTAAATTTATGGTAGAACGCATTAATGATTTAATATGACTCAATCTGAAATTTGAAAAGGTTGTTTTGCAAACTTTATTATGCTGGGTAGAGGGTGAATCAAAAAAATAATAATAGTTAAACCAGTTCATTAGATTTCACCGCTCAAGAATCGTATTCTAAAACTTCAAATTACTAGAAAAAAAAAAATACTTTGTTACACATATTTTCATCTAGATAACAATCACTAATAATTTTTATAACCTAGATTTAATCAAATTTAGAAAAAAAAGGGTGTTCACTTTTCTTTTTATGACTTTATATTTTTTATTTTTTTGAAAAGAAAGACTTTTGTAGACACCCCAAACTGGGTCCCGTGGCCAACCGCCAACCCGCGAAATTCCATGTATTTTCCTCAGTGACCCGACACCACACCTCTTGTGTCCCATTTATCTGATCCATACTTTAAAAAAACTGTAGAGCCTTTGTTCCTGGGGAGCTCACCCACTCAAATAGAACTCGCATAACAATACAACTCATAACTCATCCAAAGGTCTCAAAAGAAGTATTTATCGACCCATATGCCTATCCAGTCCATATCCCCACATACATCCCTTTATCTGACCCATTCATTCACATTTAAATCTAAAATATGAAAATAAAACGCTTTAATTACAATCCATAAAAGTCCGATCACAACCTTCTTACCATATTTTTACATACCCGACTATTTATATTAATAATTCAAAAGATTTTAATTACAATTCTCTTTACATAAAATACTTTTATAAATTATCACAAGGCCACATGTTGCCTTCATGACCACGCATTTATATCGTTTAGCAGCCATTTTCTATACCCTATGGGACCTGGGTAATCCTCCCATTAATAAGGCTGAAATGTTCGACATAAAAATTCTCCTACAAGGGCTATTTACATAAAACATCAAACCATATTTCATAAATAATGTAATCCTGCAGGAATATTCCATGTCATGTATGAGATGAGACTCTCATGCCCACAACCCGAAGTCTCGACCACTCTCACACTCTATACAATGCCAAGGTGTGAAAATCCATCATTGGTGTTTCACCCAATGACTTAAACCATTGACAACCCTCCAATTTTAATTTATCAAATCTCGTAAGCTATTGGGCTGCGACTTCCGGTCTCATCAGAGTGACTCTTTTTTGCAACGCTCTTTCCTCACATTTTCGCGAATCTCATCATCAGATCCATATATCCTAATAAGTAATAAAATTTCAGACTTTCACTCGGGATCTACCCCATTCCTGCTTCAGCACCCAAACATTACCTAAATTTATTATTATTATTATTTTATACAACCGCGAAGTTCGATTTCTGACGTCAGTCTCCATTTCCGAGCTCACCACACATTCACCAAGAATGGTGAATAATAGTACTATGCACCCACGCCTGACTCGACGTGATGTGACCATGCATATGAAATGCATTCATATCATTTCATGTTATGTCATGTCACATGCATAATAAGAGCTATATAATGATTATAATCTTTATAATTATATTTCCTACATATAATTTTCATTTATCACAATTTCCATGTTAATACGTTAAGCAAGTATATATTAACATGATTTTTACACACAACATCATATCATTTATTTTTCCAACAATAACACACAAAATAGCTTAAATCTCGACCATATAAACATGGCACCTCATCTCTTCACGGCTTATCATCGAATATCATGATACAAAACACACCACAAAACCAAAAGACATTAGTCTGGATCAAACTAAACCCCAACCTTGTACCCTGACTCGCCTCAAAAACAGCCTTCAAAATCCCTGTCCGATTGTCTAAAAATGCCCCTAAAATTCACCTTGAATTATCCTAAAACAAATTCTCAAATTCAAGACAGATCGTCCCAAACACCAAAATTCCTAAAATTCTACATCTGTCTCAAAATTTGGGACTTAAATTTGATGATATCCACGCCTTGGCAAATCACAAGTCATTAAATGACCTTTATGCTAGAAATAAATCAGCAGAAAATTTCATCTGAATTCACGAAACTCCAAGATTTTAGTACCCACGTGGTAAATTCTCTCGATGCGGACCGATTTTGGCTTTACTAACAAAACCTATAGTCCGATTTTCGTAGATCTTAGAAAAAAAGAAGAAAGAAAAAAAATAATAATAAATCTTCTTCTCTCTCTTCTCCCTCTCCATGTCCCTCCGTAGTCCGTCCCCCTTTTTCCTTTATGACTTTTATGCTCTGCTTTTTTTTAATTATTATTATTATTTCATTTATTTATTTATTGGTTTACGATAATTTTACCACACTTTATTCAATATGATAATCAGCATGTTATAACATATGTCACGTCACGCGGCCACCCGACACCCAATGTCTCGAAAAACGTGAAATTCCGACTATCTCAAAATCCAACGAAATTCGACAAAGTAACTAGATTTCTCGAGACGAATTCAACGGTGAAGTCCGTTTCGTCATCCGAGATCTAGAAAAGTTCTGGTTTTCAACCGAAATTACCGTTTTACCTTTTCATAAAATTAATTTTTCCAAGTACATTTTTGATGAGGTACGATATAAAAATATTTAAATTCCATGTGAATGGTTAGTTTAATTTTATGACCTGAATGCCTTAATGGTCAACTTGTGACTGGCCATTTACTAAATAAGAAAAAGAAAAGTACAACCTCATTCAAACTTTGAAAACAAAATAAGTGAAAATTCATGCTGTTCTCCTACAAAAAATCTAAATAATTTTAATTTTGTAACTGGGAAAGCTGTTATTATTATTCAAAATTACAATCTTATTGGACTTTGTTATATATTGAATCTAAATTATTATAAAATACTCAAATATTGAAATATATCATTATACAAAAATATTTTTTGGTGAAGATATTATTCAAGTGAGTATAGTGGCCCACAAGCTTACCACTTGAGGGCATTTCGGTTCATAAATTTAAAGTCACTATTTCATTGCATGTTTCGCTTTATTTACTGATTTAAGCACAGCTTTTAATTATTTAGTTTTCTTCATTTTTGGTCACATTTTGCTTCTTCACGACATGTTTTTATATAATCCTAAATACAAATTATATGGTATCCAAATATGATTATCTTATACCGCAATATATGTTTTAAGCATGCAAATGGAGCTAATACAAATATTTAATATTCTTAATATTTTTCCTCTTATATTGTCATAATTTTAAGTAAAATTGTGCTGCATATGTTTTAATTTTGAGTATATATTTAAATATTAAACCATAAAATTTTATAAAAGGTCAAAATAAAATTTAAATTTTGGTAATAATTAATTTTTATTTAAAAGAGTGTTTTTATTTGTAATAGTTTAATAAAATAGAGTTTTAAAATTTTAAAATAAATAGGATATAAAGATATTGAAAGATTTTAAAGATATTTTTTATATAAAAATATTTATCTTGGATCACACTCCCACCTCACTACATTATGAAATATGATTATTCCTTTTTAACAAAATATAAAATCGAAATGATATTAGATTTGTAAATCAACCTTCCTACATTTGAATTTGAAAATATATCTTTTTAGATAAAGACCTTTCAAATACCTGTCAAAAGGTAATTATTGATAATATACACGTGCTCCAAAGATTATATATATATTTAATATACACGTGCTCCAAAGATTATATATATATATATTAATGATTGCGTTATATATGTTAATGTTTTGAATATGAGTCTAGCAAAAAAACAAAATCATTTTTTTTTATTTAAAAGAGTTAACAAAAAACAGTTTTAAAATTCTTAAAATAAATAGATATAAAGATATTGAAAGACTTTAAATATATTTTTATATAAAAATATTTATCTGATCACACCTACTTCAACTCACTTCACATTATAAATATGATTATTCTTTTAATTATATAAAATAGAAATGATATTAGATTTGTAAATCAACATTTCCTAAATTTGAATTTGAAAAATATATCTTTTTTATATAAAGACCCTTCAAAATTTTCGTCTGAAAAGATAATTATTGATAATATACACGTGCTCCAAAGATTATATATATATATATATATATATATATATATATATATATATATATATATATATATATATATATATATATATATATATATATATATATATATAATTTAATGTGCATTATATATATTAATGGATGCATTATATATGTTAATGTTTTGAATATGAGTTCAAAAAAAAATAAAATCATTTTTTTATTTAAAAGAGTTAACAAAACAGTTTTTAAAATTTTAAAATAAGAGATATAAAGGAGTATTGAAAGACTTAAATATTTTTATATGGTATTATTTATCTTGATCACACCTACCTGATCAATTACATTATGAAATATGATTATTCCTTTCTTAACTAAGCATAAAAATCGAATGATATTAGATTTCAAATCACTATTTCTAAATTTGAATTTGAAAATATATCTTTTTTATATAAAGACCTATATATATATATATAGAAAGAAGGGATATATATATATATATTATAATGTGATTACTTTTATATATGTTAATGTTATTATGAGTCTAGCAAACAAAGTAATAAATATATATTAGTGATGACTTTATATATGCTAATGTATTGAACACGAGTCTTGCAAAAAAACAAAATCATAAATTCATCTAATGCGTTTGTGTACACTTACTAGATTTAAAGCCGAAAAGGCAAAGTACTAATTAGAAACTAATAAAACAAAAGTTCAAATGAAATGCTTATGAGTCAAGTCCATCTCGGTAATTTCGATTAATGCACCATCGACAGAGTTTACCCTCCACTCAGATGAACCGGGAACCTCCAAGGGTTGCTGTATTTAGTGCATGACCCGTAAGATTTTTGACCGCCACGATTATCTGCATAAACGAGCCTCCGCTTTAAGATCCAAGGCGATGATGGCTAACTCGTATAAACTAATATATAAAGTAAAAAGTGTAACAAAGTTCCCAATACAAAAGAAAAAGAATACATACCACGCAATACAAAATTTCTCCGTGTCGAAAGCACATCCTACTAGAAGAACCATATGGTCACACAAGATCATCGCACTGCAAGCATCCACGCTTCTTAACTTCACTGCTACTCCATGAGGGGTAGCAATTTTCAAACAAATAAAACTAGTCCAAGCCGTTCTGTCAACAAAATAAAACTAGTGGATGAAACTTCATATCATTGAAACCCCACTTTCGCGACAATATAGTTACTGGCAACCGACACCCGTATCATCACAGTACTAGCTTAGATATTCCATTGATGCCCGGCAACTTCTCCCAATGCTAACTTCACACAAGTAGGTTTGTCAATGATTATTGATGGTGTATCATACTGGGCATAACTTTTAAAACATGTCATAAGAGACAGCACTCAACCAATCAATGACGAAAAGTGGTAGTCACTACCACTGATGCAAATACATAAAAAGAGAAGGAGGGTGGTTTGTTCCAGGTATGAGGGACAAACTTAGTCCTGAACTATGGAAGGTTAGAGATCCACAAATTACAAACAATGGTAATGTGAAATCTTAAACAAAAAAAGTATGCAAACCAAGTAAATGATGGAGATGCATACCTTCAAGAATTTTTTCATGTGGGGATTGACTACCAGTGCTACGAGAGCGATCACCACACCAATTGTCCGACCACTTTGTTTTGGGAAGTCAGTTTCTCTATCTCTAAGAGGAGCTTCACAAGCGTTGCACTCGCACTAATTGCACCTTTCATGTCACACGCTAAGTGCACCTTCGTCTAAACTTTGAAAAGTTCCACCTTAAGAATCTATTTATGCAGAGAAACCTATTTACCGCAAATTTGTGCTATATTTAGGAATGAGGGACAAATAGGTCGCCATTTGAAGCTGAAGAGAAGTGTTTGAAGAACTGAAGAAGTTAGAGTGGGCTATGGTCCGGGGAGAGAGAAACTTCTTTAATGTTAGGTCACAAAGAAGCAGAGTGTCATGTAGGTAGGGAGTATCACGTGACTTGAGATGAGTTTCACTTCAACAAGCCAGGTGGAGATTTTATTATAATCCCCAAATCTTCCATAATCCTCTCAACCTTTTTCTTAAAAAGGCAGTATGCATAGTTTTATATATAACGGACACGATTACCTTATATAATCCTCTCAATCTTCCATCTTCTCAACTTTCCATAATTCTTTCTTTCAACCTTCTTCACATTAAAGATGGAAGTGTAATCCATGGGGATAGTTCCCATGTAATTCGACACACGTTACCTTATTAGTAGTTCTAAATTATGTGGAGATGTAATTCCTAAATTATTATCACTTTTAACAAACATCTTATTATTATTAACATATATATATCAAATTATTTTTAAATAGATAAAGATAATATTAATATTAAAATAATGAGATATTCTAAAAAAATTAAATAAATTCAAAACCCGTGTTATTTAAAAATTTATTTTTAGAGTTTATGGTTAATATTTACGAAACAAAGAATAAATAAATTTGAAATAAACTATTTATGAATATTTGTGCATAAGAAATGATATTTTTACTTCCAAACAATAAGATACGCATTCTCTTTACTATGAAAATAATTTAAATATTTCTAAAGATATTAATAACATCTTTTCATTATAGAAAAATATGGTTAATATTATATGTATTAGTAAGGTGAATAAATAAATCAATTAACCATTAATGGAATATCGTGTAAAAATAAATGGATATTTTTGACTTTGCCAAACAATATACTTACCTTTACTATCAAAATAATTTAAATATTTTTAAAGATATTAATACCTTAAATATATCATTATAGAAAAATATTTTCTAAGCTATTGTCCATATTACTTAATATTTTACTTTTAGAGTTATATAATATTAAGGAATAACTATTTGATAGAATATCAAGTAAAGAAATTTATTTTCAACTTTTATTGATCATCAAACATTAATATTCCCTGGTCTCACTTAATGCTTCAATTAATTAGACATCATTTCTTTGTCTCCTCTAAACACCATTTCTCTTAATTCTTTTATATTTACTAAGCATGCGGAAAGGAAAACATATTAAAAATAATTCAGTTTAGGTTAGATAGTCTTAAAAAAAAAATAATACCATAAAATTCAACCCACTAGAGACAAATGTTTCGGGGCTTATTTAACTTTATTTCTGCTTTCTTTGCTTAAATATATTAAAAAAGATAAACTAAAAGAATTTGCAGAATAATTAAATGACTATAAATAAATTTAAGCTTTTATTTATTTATAAATCCTTCCACACTTTCAAACAAACCAAACTAAACCAATCCTATACGAAGAACATTGTTTTTTCTTTTAAATGTTAACATGTATGGGTTTCAAATAAATTTTAATTTTTATTACGAATGAAAGGGTTTTTAGTTCCTCTTGACCCATTTGTGGTTGGGACATATGTCCTAACATACTAAAACCCAATGGTTATCTTTAAAATAAATTTGAGCTCAACAAAACAATGGTAGACTGAAAAGCCTAAGCCCAGTTCATGGTTCCCAGGCGCTCTAATAAAACTGGGCGTGCTAAATGGAATTCGTCCAACCACATGTCGGTGTAATTGGATAACCAGTAGTACCCTCCACGGAGCAACATCTGATCTGAAAATCTTACCAGGTGAACAAAGATGAATCCCATCAGACAACACAAATATCACTCCTACTGGCTTATCAACCCTGTACAATTATCTGCTGTCACCTCCTACCAATCTCCAAACTATTTTAATGCTGATGATATATGATCATGTCGATAGAATATATATGACGTCACGTTTTGTTCTAATAATCCATTGATGTTTAATTTTTGTCGCAAATAATCATTTTATTGTCAAAGAAAAATATAATAATATTTGTTATAAAATATATAATCCCAATATCTGATCAAAAATAAAATTATTAAATACATTTTAAAAACGATTCGTTGTGTTCTTCACAACTATCATATTCTAAATAAAGATTAAAATTCCTCGAACTTTAAAGACTTACATTTTAAATCCTAATAAACTCAGTAATATTTTATAAAAAGTATCAACACTAGAACAGAATGTCGCCAAGCCTACCATAGCTATATAATAACTTACAACAGAACTCAAGTTTATCATGAACTATTGTACCATTTTAGTTACACTCAATTTTTACATTAAATCTGATAGAAATTTCGCTTGGGCTGTAATCAACCCAACACACCTCACATGTAATCATTTTTACCGAAGACGCACCTATCCGTGAATCATGGGGACCACTTTTAACAGACTAATCCTAAATGAATTCATATAATCACTTTTAAATGAGACTAAATCATATCCGTTAACCATAAGAGTCACTTTTTTGGGCTGAGATCAATCCTAAATGCACCATAGTTATTTTAATTGAGACACAATCATATATTTTCAACCATAGAAATACTTATAACAGTAACTCAATAAATATGAAACTAAAATATGCTTTAATAAGAATGTTAAACCATGAAATAATAATCATATTCTCTTACATTATTGCACGGCAGTTCTAATAAATGTCATCTCCTCTCCGTCGCTTCCTTACTGGTCATTTATGAAAGACTATTTTTACAAGAATGATGTAAAATTAAAATATTATAGTGTTCTAGAGGTGGCAGAGGACAAAAAAGCTCATCTTTACTAAACACAGACTACACAAAGAACAGATCGAAGGTACAGAAAACTCATTCGCCATTTCCTACTCCACGCCACTACGCAGGCTTCAAATTTATTATGATTATCTCTCACTTCAAGCTTTCTAATTCGAAATATTTTGTTGTTATTGGTTCTTTATTCTTTTTGTCATAGCTTTCTTTTAATTATTTTAAATGTAAAAGGTGTTGTCAAAAAAAATGTAAAAGGTGGGTATCATAGTTTTATAAGAAATAATTTCGCATGTTAACAAAAATAGTTAAGTAGTATCATAAAAATGATTTTCTAATTTGTACATGACTGTATTTTAAGGTTTTTTTTTTTTTTTTACAATGCATGAAAGCTGAAATTTCATTGATTCATAAGGATAAGACCTTTCAGAAATCAAATCACAAAAACATTGTAAGAGCAATATAATATCCAAGTAAATAGTGCAATAAAACAATCAAGACTTATACAAAAGATAATCCTAATATACTTAGAATATCAAGATTTCAGCTTGATAAAACATATCGACGATGAGATTTCGACTGGATTTATCCTGGTTTTAATTCTAAAGAACATCACACAAATGGTCTAATATTAAAAATTCAATGAATAAAACACATATCAGAATAATAATACAAATTATATGAATAAAGGAAAATCAAATTGAAGAAAAACCATTTCATATTGAATGAAAAGCTAATTATATGGAGAAAGAAATAACTAGATTATAATTTTAGTTTGCAAAGATAAAAAAATTGACCCATTTCTAACGAGAAAAACAAGAAACGAAAAGAAATTAGGTTTGCAGAGGGGGCTAGTTGACTGTGGTTGGCATGAGATTTTTAATAGTACTTGACTTGAGTGCACATTAATAATTTCGTGAATATGGGACTCCACACTGCACTCCTTTAAACCATAAACATATTTTAGCCCAAACTCCATAAATTTTAATCTTTCTAAACATAATTGTCAAAGTAAGAATCATTGATTTTATAACTTAATAATTAAACATTTTTACTATTTGAATGTTACATTTGTGATTTTTTTCATAATTTGGTACAATAAATTTTATAAAAACTATTTCAAATATTGAATATGGAATCTGAATTTTGAAAAGGAGCATATTTTCAGTAGCCTCGTAGTCATTAAAGTGAGAAGAATTGCACAAAAAAAAATTAATTAAACCAATGATTAGATTTCACCGCCAAGAATCAGATCTTAAATCTAAATTATAGGAAAAAAATATTTTGGTTTTACAATATATTTTTATCTTTAGATAAATAATCAATATATTAATTATGAACTAGATTAACTAAATTAGAAAAAAAGGAAGAAAAACACTTTTTCTTTATATAGACTCTATACTTTTTCTTTTTTCTTTTTCTTTTTTTTTTGAAAAGAAGATTTTTTAGACAATCCAATTAGTAGATCCCCGTGGACAACCACAACCCGCTTAATCTCCTTTGCAGATGGAGCACCCGATATCACATCATGCCTCATTTATCTGATCCATATTTTAAAAAAATTTTGGCGTAGCTCCTTTGTCTGAGAAGCTCTACCTAAATATACAACATGTATAACAATACAATTATAACTCATCCAAAATGGCTCTGGGTGAAGATTTCGACCCATAGGGTCTATCCGTCCATATCCTCAATATACATCCCTTTACCAAAGATCATTCATTCACATTTAAATCCAAAATATGAAAATAAACTCTTAATTACAATCCACAAAAGTCCATCACAAACTTTACCATATTTATATACCAATATTATAAGAATGTATCCAAAAAGAATTTAATGATACCTTATGGTTAAATACTTTTATAAAAGCATTATCAAGGCTACATGTCGACCTTCACAATCACGACTGGCCGGAGCACCGCCTCCCAGACACCTATGTGATTCCAATCCCAGACAAACAGCACGGTACTTGAATAAGTTCATTTAGAAAAATCGCCTGGCAATGGCCACTCGCCAAATCATGAATGGTGTATACAAACATCAAACCATGTTTATATAAATAATTGAATCCTGAGAATGCTTGTAGTTGGTATAAGACAGACTCATGCCCAATAAACTGAGTCCCGACCGAATTTCATACCCATACGTTATGGCAACCGCTATTTGCGTTTCATCGAATGATCTTTAAACCATTGGACAACCCTCAAATTTTAATTTATCAAATTCGTGCGTTATTTAATACACTTCGGTCTCTCACCTGAAGCTATGAACGCCTTTTTACACTTTCTGCCAATCTCATCATCAGATCATATGTCTCACTCACAAATTTAGGTCTTTCACTGAAATGATCTACCCCATCTCGCTCACCCCTAAACACACCTAAAATTTATTATTATTATTATTTATACAACCAAGAAGTCTTGACTGGGATCATGCATCCTTAATGCAGCTTACTGCACATTCAACAAGAACAAAGTAATAAGAGGTGATTATGCACCATCATCGACCGACGCACACCTCATGCATACGAATGCAATTCATATCATTGATGTTATACGTCACATGCACACAAGAGCTACACGCAACATTTATAAATCTCGAATAATTATATTTCCTATATATAATTTCTTTTTATTTATCAGAATTTCCACAGTTAATAAGTCAAGCAAGTATATATTAACATGATTTTTATACACAACATCATATGTCATTTATTTTTCCAACAATAATAATAAATAGTTCAATTTGACTATATAGAAGATGGTACCATTCCTTCTACTTATTATGAAATACCTAAATTATCAAAGTGCGATACTAAACACACTAATACAAAACCCAAAGACATCGCCTTTGATCAAAACTAAAACATCAACTTGGCCCCGAATCAGCTTAAACGTTCAAAATCTCGTCTGGATTGTCTTAAAAACAAATTTTAAAATTCAACCTTGAATTATCCTAAAATAACCCTTGGTAATCTGCTTGCATCATCTCAAACAACCCTGAAAATTCCTAAAATTTTCTACACCAAATTCTCAAAATTGACTGAATTATTTATCATCTCACGCCTCTAAGCAAACTACAAGTCATTAATTGACCTTTAGTGGTAGAAACAACCTACATGAAAATTTCACTCATGAAACATTTAAAAACCTAATACCCACACGTAGCCTTAAGGCAAGTGGATCTATTTTGTTTTGCATAAATAAAAACATATAGTCCAATTCTCATAGATCTTAAAGAAAAATTATAACAAAAAAATTCCTTTTTCTCTCTTCTCCACCCATGTCCCTCCTCGAGTCCGTCCCTCCCTCTTTTCCGACTTTCTTTATGTCGCTTTTTTTAAATTATTATTTTATTATTATTTATTTTCAATATTTATTTGACATTGACTCAATATAATTAATCATAATAAAATGATATGTTATGTCACGCATCTCACTAACAGATTCTAAAAACGGAATTATGCTTTATCTCTAAATTCCAATCAAATTCAATAAAGCACTAGATTTACAAGATAAATCAATGTTTTAAGTTCCGCTTGTTATCCAGATTCTTGTAAAAATTCTCATTCTTCAATCCAAATACCTGCTTTATTTTTCTTCGCAAAATTTGAATTTTTTTCCATTTTTATACTTTTTAATATGACATTATATAAAAAGAGTTTTCAAACGTGCGTGGAATGAATTTAAATTCTGAGACTTGAATGTCTAAAGTTAATTAACTGTATCAATATCAATAAGCATAAGAAAGATAAATCCCATTCTAAATCTAAAAAGAAAAACAATAAAATCACTACTTCCTACAAAAAACTCCAAAATATCTACCAAATCTAATCCAAGTTTATTATTCAAACATTATTCAATTGACTTTATTTATGGAGGAGTTTAACTAAATTATTATAAAAACACCCTAAAGATTACAAGATAACACACTCTAAAGAGACTACAGTAAAATTATTTTTGGGGATATCATTCATGATATAGTAGGTCATGTTTCTACCAATTTAGTACTTTCCTGCTATAAATGAATTTAAATAATCCTGGGTACTTAAATAGAAGGTGTTTGAAACGGTTAGATCAAGTTTCGACGAGTTTAATCAAAGACTCAGGTCGGACCAGCACTTAGTGGGGCTAATCAAAGACTTTTTCTGTAGTAAATGAATTTGGTTGACTTATACACCACTTGTAAATGGCCATATTGAAATTGATCAAGAACGCCAAAATAACTAATTACTATAAAGTGCACGTCACAGTCAACAGAATAATTTTGATCCAATGGTCTGTCCCAGACTTTACCCAGTTAACTATAGAACCTTACTATAAATGATAGTCAGATACCAACGAAAACCCAGGCTTCAAAGAACACTGAGCTCCAAACTAGAGAAACCCTCTAACTGGAACTTAGTTTGAAAGAGCCACTCCATACGGTCAGAGAACCCACCATTGAGGTTATTATCAGATATATCAGATCACCAAAGAGAAACATCACTTGATCATGATGCTCTGTTTAAAATTTTATTTACGACTCGCTGACATACGTAGATCCCGGTCATGAACTCAATGCATCAGACTCATTTTCTAACTCAGTTTGGTGATTCGCCACTTCCGCCACCGCCACCTTCCATAAATTTTCTCTCATTTTTGACTTTCCAATCATCACGGCGCTGATTTTTAATCGTTGAAGCCATGAATCAAAGAAATCATCGGCTTTAGATAGGCTCCGCCAATGACAAACAACTGCTGAATCCAAAATACACCAATGAGTCCCAAACTCTGGCCTTCCAATGATTATGTGTTTGAAAATTTCTACAACACCGTCATTTAGTCTTACTTAGGTTGCTCTGAAACACCAGCTGACCAAGGAAAAATTAATCAATAACTGAACTAGTTTGGTTTAGTGAACCTGATGGCTTTAGAAACTCATCTGACTGATCCAACTTAGTGGGAACAGATCCCATGAAAAGCCCCACTGTGATCAAACACATGATAACAGACTGCATCTCCACTAAGACTCCAATTATTGATTCTTATAGCTCAAAAGTTATTCTGAAGGCCTGAAAATCGAATACGCCAATCAATTATTGGTCCATGTATTTTATTTGACATTATGTACCACACCTGGTCTGAGATTGATCCCACACAGTGGAACAGAATCGTTGACCATACTTTGAGGCCTATCGTTTTGGTTGGGCTCGTGGGTTATTGCATACAACTGTTTCACACATGAATCATCGACTCTGATCATATTGTGGAATAAAATGTCAATTTTTGTAAGGTTATTTATTTCATGGAATCTTATCAACATCTTAACATCAAGTCTGATAGTGTCCAAGATGGAGTGGTCATAGATATGTTTTTTAAATTGACTGGATGTGACATGATATATCATGGTATGATTAAATTATCTTCTTTACACAACAAACATTGATCAAAATGGTTTGGTTACAACTGATATTTACCTATTATAAAACAGTTGATCATTCACTGATTTGTCATCATTTAAATGATTTGAAGTTTTTAATTCAGTCCTGACGTGAGTCCATTTGAATGATGATTTAAGATCGGATCTGAGGTTCAACCACTTGAAAACCCATTGTTCAAGAGACTATGGTCCTGCAAATGATCATTTGATTAATAGCCAACGGAAATATCATGAGAGCAAAACATTGACATGATATGATCCGACCGTCGTGAGTCTGATTATCATCGCTGGTAAGTGCCAATTAATACGACTAGCTAGAGATGATTTCACGGTCGAGGTCAAGCACTACAACACTGGGTGCATCAAGGCTCAGAGCCTAGCTCACACACGACTGACATCCACTGCGATAGCTCCATTTACTCACTGCAACAACAGCAGTCATGAGACTGAGTTAGTGAGACAATCCCACGTCATGAGTGTCTGTGACACCCACTCACTAAGCACACTACTTGCCCAGCTCAGTCATATCACTCCCACATCTGAGCACCATGATCACCCAATTTACTCATAAATGCACTTGATATCAGAGGCTTCCAAACAACTGGGCTGTGGCAAAGAGCTGGGGTACAGCACAGTCGCCATAAAGATAGGTGGGCCTGGGAGGATTGCTATCTCACTAAGGGTGGGCTTCTTCCATATTTGATAGTTTGTACTTCAGCTTATTACTACCACATAGATACAGATGATGCCTGAATCCAGTGTTGTGTTGATTCAAAGCCAAGGTTCTAAATTGATGTCGCGAACTAAATACACTTAGATGTAAGACAGCCAGAAGTTTGATTGTTAAACTGCTGAATAAAACGGGGAAGATTATAAAGATGGATTTTGAGGTCTTGAGAAGAATTCCTTTTCATGAAATGAAACATTATTTCTCCAAAGAGAACAAAGCAACACTGATTATTTTCAGCTGCTATTGTTTGACATCTGCCTAGTACTGCAAATGGTAGGGTCATCTCATAGATCTCAATCGCCCATCTTACAAATGGCAGATTTCCATCCCAATCCACAGGTCTGTTTTGCTAACTATTTAATTTAATGGTAACTCAATCACAAAATACCTGAACGCCTGATATTCTGTGATCAACGCTTACTGTCCATCTAGGTGGTGACTTTATATATACAGAAATTATAATAAAACAATAATCACTTCCTTTAGTAATCCTCAGCACTCGAATCGCATAAAGGAACCTCGATTTATGGATCAACGTGGAACCCTGAGGCATCCTGCCCTGGTCCCAACATTAAAGATAATGAAAAACAAGCTTTAAATATAAAATAAATGACAGTGATATTATGACTTTAGGTGAGATTTTTTGAATAAAAAGAGTCATCTGACTCAACTCGCACCTCAACATATTAAATAAATAAAGATTATTCTCTAACAAAATATAAAACTAAATGATATTAGATTTTATAACTAACTTTCCTTCATATTTGGAAATTCTAAAACATCTTTTATGAGAATATCCTTCAAAATTTGGTCGTTCCGAAAAGAAAATTATTTGATAATATATAATGTGTCTAAATATTTATATATATATATATATATATATATATTTAATATTTGTAATAGAGAGAAAGAATGTTTGAATATGAGCTCCAGTAAAAACGGAAATTTATCTTTTTTGATAAAGAGTTAATAAAAAACAGTTTTCTTAAATTTAAATAAAGAGAGCAAAGAGAGCAGACTTTAAATTATATTTTTGTAGAAAGACAATCTTGACTTGTAATTCACCAATTGTGGTCATGAAATACGATTTGCCTCCTTTAAAGAAATGAGCAAACTAAAATGATGATGATCGTTGTAAACTAAACTCTTTCCTGCATTGAATTTGAATTTTTTTAAGAAAAGATCCTTCAAATTTTCTTGTCTATGTTGCAATTATATATATATATAAAGAATCATTTTTAATGATGTACAGAGAATGTTAATGTTTTAATGAGTCTAAATAGCAAATTATAATCTTTTTATTTATTTCAAAACAAATAATTTAAAAATAAGCTTTAAAATTTTAAATAAATGAGTTCATAAGATATTTGTTATTCTAAAGATATTTTTTATAAAAATATTTATCTGATCTGCACTTACCCTCAATTACATTATGAAACATGATTATTCCTTTTAACAAAATATTAAATCTAAATGATATTAGATTTAAATCAACCTTTTCCTATATTTCCAACTTGAAAATATATCTTTTTTATATAAAGACCCTTCAAAAAATTCCTCATTCGTATAATGATTATTAATATACACTGCTCCAAAGATTATATAGTATTAATGATTACTTTATATATATAATGTTTTGAATAGTCTAGTTAAAAAACAAATCTCATATATATATATATATATATATATATTAATGATTACTTTATATATATGTTAATGTTGAATATAGTCTTATAAAAAATTAAACTATATTAGTGATGACTTTATATATGCGTAATGTTTTGAATATGAGTCTTGCAAAATCATAAGTGTTTGTGTACACTTACTAGTGTGGTCCTAAAAAGTCCCAAAATCCTTTATAAATCCCCTAATTTTGGTGTCAAAAGTGCAAAGTCCACTGAAACTAATAAACAAAAGTTCAAATGAAATGTTTATGAATCAAGTCCATCTTGAAAAAATTTCAATGAACAACATCATGAAAGCCCTGATCAGATGAACCGTAACTCCTCCATTAGTTGCCAACTAGGATGACCTCAAGACACCGCACTACTACCAGTGAAGACATAAATGAGCTCCGTCTTAAGATCTGGGCGCTGCACATGATGTGGCTAAGTCGTATAAATCGCAATATATAAAAGCAAAAAGTGTAACAAAAGTTCCCCATTATGCAAAAAGCAAAAAAAATTACATACCGCAATACAAAATTTCTTCGTAATCCGTAGTGCCACATCCGCTTAGAAGAACCATATGGTCTACCGCAAGATCATTCGTAATTCTGGGTAGCATCCACGTTTCACTTCACGCATTCATGAGAGTGCAATTTTCGCAAACAACAAAAACTAGTCCGCCGCTCTCTCGCCAACAAAATAAAACTTTGTGGGAGATTAACTATCATTGAAACCTACTTATATAAGAATGAGAAGCCGGCCGCGTCAACGTATGAACACGTATCATTCAAGAAAGAATGAGTTTGTGAGAATCACGATGCCAATAATTCTCCCAATGCTAACTTCACAATTTAGCAGGCCGGCCAATGATTATTGATGGTGTACGGCAATCGGGGCATAAACTCAAGAACATATCAATATATAATGTTAATCTAATCCAATCAATGGCGAAAAGTGGTAGTCAATACATATGATGCAATATGTTAATGAGTCAAGGTTCTGAGATAGGACAAACTGAGTCCCAAACTATGAAGGAGAGATATCCTACAAATTACAAATGCCGTAAAATCTAAACAAAAACACATGCAAACAAATTAAATTATGAGATGCATATTCTCGCAATTTTTTCATGTGGGCATTGACTACTAAACCATGATCGATCACCACAACAAATGTCCGACCACTTTGTTTTTTGAGAAGTCGCTTCTCATCTTCTTTAAGAGAGCCTCTCAGCCAAGCACTGCCACCTAATCGCGACCTTCATTGCTGTCATGCACTTCTACCAAAACCCTATGTCACCCTTATATAACCTACTATGAGAAATCTACATTAACAAGTTTGCAGTTATATTTAGGAAGGGAGGGACAAATAGGCTTCGCCATTTGAAGCGTGGAAGAGGAACAAGGCAAGCTCTGTATAGAAACTAAAGAAGCTGTGAGCGCCACGGCCGTGAGAGAGAGAAACTCTCTCTTTAATGGTTAGGTCATATGTTAGCTAAGAGTGGGTTTATATATAAGGGAGTATCACGTGACTCTTGAGATGAGTTTCACTTCAAATAATGCAGAGATTTTGGCTAGAACCCTCTAAATCTCTCCATAATCCTCTGAACCTTTCTCTTAAAAAAGGCAGATGCATAGTTCTGATATGTGTAACTGGATTACTCTATTACTTATATAATCCTCTCAATCTTCCATAATCGTCTCAACCTTCCATAATTCTTTCAACCTTCTTCACATTAAAAGATGGAAGTGTAATCCATGGGGATAGTTCTATGTGTAACGGACACACGTTACCTTATTAGTTCCTAAATTCTGTGGAGATGTAATTCTCAAATTATTATCACTTTTTAAATAAAACATCTACGGTTATTACTATATAGATATATCAAATTATTTTTAAATAGATGAAGATAATATTAATATTAAAAGAATGAGATATTCTTAAAAAAAAAATTATATAAATAAGTCAAACCCGTGTTATTTAAAACTTATTTTTAGAGTTTATGGTTACTATTTAGGAAAATAAAAGGAAGCCAATAATTTGAAATAATCTATTACTTATGGAATATTCGTACAAGAAATTGATATTTTTTACTTTCCAAACAATAAGGATATTTGCATTCATTATGTGAAAATAATTTGAAATATTTTTAAAGATATTATAATGATCTTTCGCTTATAGAAAAATATGGTTATATATTTATGGAAATAAAGGAAATAATAAATGAAACTATTAATGGAATATCAAAATAAATGGATATTTTGACTTGCTAAACAATAATATAGATTATGATTCTTTTACTAATGCAATAATTTAAATATTTTTAAAGATATTATATAATTTCAAATATATCAATATAGAAAATATTCTTTCAAGCTATTGTCCATATATTTAATATTTTACTTTTTAGAGTTTATGGTTAATATTATGAAATAACTTATTTATAGAATATCAAGTAAAGAAATTGATATTTTTGACACAAACATATCGTACTCTCTATCCTCGCTTAATGTTTGAATTAATTAGACATCATTCGTCTCCTCTAAACACCATTTTGTCTTTATATTTAATAAGTATGAAAAGTGAAAACATATTAAAAATAATTCAATAGTTAGATAAGCCTCAAAAAAAACATATCATAAAAATTCAACCCACAGATATATAAAGTAGAGGTCAGCTTCTCAGATTTGGCTTATCGCTTGTTTATAAACATATTAAAAAGATAATCAAAAGAATTTTAACAAATGACTATAACAATGGTTTTATTTATTTATAAATCCTTCCACACTTTCAAACAAAACTAAACTAAACCAATCCCACATATTTGTAAGAACATTGTTTTTTCTTTTTAAATGTTAACATGTATGGGTTTCAAACAAATTCTTAATTTTTATTACGAATGAAAGGGCTTAGTCTTCTTGACCCATTTGTGTTGGGTATATAGCCCAACACACGAAACCCAATGGCTATCTTTGGGCCACCTGGAGCTCACAACAATGGTATTTGAAAGCCGGTCAGTTCATGGTTCCCAGGCGCTCTGAACAAAATTCGGCGCAACAAATCTATCCAACCACATGTCAGTGTAATTGATAAACTAGTAGTATCACGTGGATAACATCTGATTCGAAAATCTTACTAGGTGGAACAAAGATGGACCTAACACGGACACAGGTTATTCACTCCCATTGGCCGATCAAACCCCTGCAAACGCATCTCAGCCGTTCATCCCCTACAAATTCCCAAACCATTTCTTTAATGTTGACAGAGAGAGAGAGGACTTAACTTAGATATAACGCATGATATCAAAACGCTTCTGTTTCAATAATCATTTTAGATGTTATTTTCTAAATTTAATAAAGCAACTATTTTTACTAAGTGGTGTTTCTTAAAATAAAATATATAATGAATGATTGTTATATAAAAATATAGTAATCCCATATCTATAAAAATAAAATTATTAAAGGCATTTTTAAAAACGACGGTTGTTTTCTTTACAACGGTCGGCAGTATTCCTAAAATAGTATTAAAAATTCGAACTTTGAAAGCATTTTTACATTTAAATTCCTAATAAATCCTAATATTTTATAAAAGTATCCACACCTAGAATCAGAGCACGCTTCGTCTGGGTCATATTATAATAATCTGCACAGAACTCAAGTTTACTCCAGAACTATGTAGAGCCATTTTAGTTATACCTCACTTTTACTACAACCATAGAAATGTTTAATGGTACTAATCCTAAATACAATTATAGAATCATTTTTGGGCCAGACGCACCCCATCCCAGAATCATAATCACTTTTAATGGTGATCAATCCTAAATGTAATTTATATAATTACTTCTAGTTGAGACGCAATCATATCCTGTTAACCATAGAAATATTTTTAATGAGATCAACCCAACAGAACTATAAAGCCATTCTTTAATCGGTATTACTGAATCATATTCGCAACTATAGAAAGCCACTTATACTGCAACTCAATAAATATGAACTAAAATACGCTTAACAGAAACAGAATCATAGGTCACATAATCGTATTCTCTGCACATGAATGCAAAGCCACGCTTGTCCCGTCTCCCTCTCTCCGTCGCCTCATCAACGCTGATGAGAGGGAAAGGACCATTATTTTAAGGCAAATGATGTAAATGGAAAGAAGCATAGTGCTTGTATATGAGGGCAGGTCATTCTACTAAACATGTACTACACAAAGAAATAGATCGAAAATGCATGGTAGAAAATCTTCTACGCCGCTTCACTCTCCACTGGCCTACCACTACGCAGGCTTCCAAATATTATATTATTCTCCTCACTCTCTCAAGTTTTACCCCTCAAATATTTTGTTGTTATTGGTTCTTTATTCTTTGCATCACAGCTTTCTTTAATTATTTAAAATGTAAAAAGGTGTTGTCAAAAAATGTAAAAGGTGGGTTTCACAGTTTTATAAGAAATAATTTCGCATGTTAACAAAATAGTTAAGTGGTATCATAAAATGATTTTCTAATCTATATGGTTTAGTGTCATGTTTTTTTGTTATAATGTGCAAGAAAGTTTTGAAATTATTGATTCAGGTATGATAAGACTCTTCAGAACTAAATACAAAGACAAAGATAACATAATATCCAAGTAAATAGCAAGAAGAAACGAATCAAGACTTACACAAAAGATAATCCTAATATACTTAGAATATCTAAGATTTCAGGTTTGATAAAACATATCGACGAATAGAGATTTGACGTGACTTATCTGTCTAATCGAAGCAATATCGTCATTAAAACATCCACACAAAATCTAATGTAAACAAACACACATCGTAATGGGTTATTTAAAAATATAAGAAAATAAAGGAAATCAAATGGAAGAAACCATTTTGTTGAAGGAAAAGCTAATATAAGGAGCAAAAGAAACAACTAGATCATAATTTAGTCAAGAAAGATAAAAAAATTGTCCCATTTCTAATCTGTGATAAAACAAGAATCAGGAGAAATTAGGGTTTTCTGAAGTGGGGAGGGGGCAGCCTAGTTCTTACATTGGTTGTATATTGAGATTTAATAGCATGAATTTGAGTGTAATATTAATAATTTCGTAATACAAGTAGACTCATACCTGTACTTTTAAACCCACATGAAACATATTTAGCCCAAACCCATAAATTTAATCTTTTCTAAATATAATTGTCAAAGTAAGTAACTATTACTTGCAATTAATAATTAAAGTTTCCATTTTTTACTACGAATTGCTGCCATTAGATTTTTTTTCACTGGTATATTAAATTATGGTGGAAAGTACTCGCATTTTCTAATATTTGAATATGATTGAACGAAAAGAGCATATTTTGCGCTCCGTAGTCATTAAAGTAGAGGAAGAATTGCACAAAAATTAAACCGGGGCCATTAGATTTCACCGCCAAGAATCAGATCTAAAATCAAATTATTAGAAAAAAATATTTTGGTTACAATATATTTTTATCTAGATAACAATCACTAATAATTTTATGGAACTCAGATTTAACAACGAAAAAGGTTGTTCACTTTTCTTTATATAGACTTCTATACTTTTTCTTTTTTTCTTTTTTTTCTTTTTTTGAAAAAGAAAGATTTTTTGTGACAATCCAAATTCAAGGATCCTATGGACAATCCGTCAACCCGCGGAATTCCTATGTATTTTGAGTGACCCGATATCACACTGTTGTGTCTCATTTATCGGGATCCATATTTTTTAAAAAAAAATTGGACAGAGTCTCCTTTGTTCGGGGAGCTCTACCCAACATACAACATGTATAACAATACAATTATAACTCATCCAGTGTCTCAAAAGAAGTATTCTTGACCCATAGGGTCTATCTGTCCATATCCTCAATATACATCCCTTTTACTGTGACTCATTCATTCACATTTAAATCTAAAATATGAAATAAAACGCTTTAATTACAATCGAGTAAAAGTCTTATCACAACCTTCTTACCATATTTACATACCCGACTATTTATACAATGGTCCAAAAGAATTTAATTACAATTCTTTTACACAAATACTTTTACAGGTATTACTGGCGCCTACATAAGCCGACCTTTCTTCTCACACCACACCTGCTTGAGCGCCTCGTCCCTCGTACACCCCATGTATCTCGAAAGTGTCCCACAACGCATGAGTTAATGTCTGAGAAAATTCTTCACAATGGCTAATTCCTCACTTGAATGATATGAACAGGTACATAAATATCTTCAAACCATATTATAGAATAACAAATCCATATGAATGTTTAGTGCCATGTATATGATGGTAATTCTGATGCCTCACAACCAGTCCCGAATCGACTCCTCAATAATCTACAATGCCAAGGTTAAACGGGGCGAGCAGAGCCACCGAATGACTTAAACCATTGAACAACCCTCCAATTTTAATTTATCAACTCGTGCGCTTATTTCAAGCATTAATTAACGGTCTCAATCGCAGCTTAAACCCTTTGACAGTACTTCTCGCGAACTTTCATCATCAGATTATCCATATGTCCCGACCAAGAATAAAATTTGCGGCCTTTCACTCCTGGATCTACCCATCTCGCTTCACCTAAACAATACCTAAATTTATTATTATTATTATTTTATATAATCATGAGTCTTTGATTTGATGTTGTCCATTTCAGAGTTACATTACATAGCCCTGTACGCACGCACATAAGATATAATCACACCACCTCGGACGTGATCGTTAATACTGATGTTTAAATGTAATCATATTTCATTTAATGTTACATGTCAATATTAATAAGAGTTACATAATAATATTTATAAATCTTCATAATATATTTATGAGATAATTTTCATTTATCATAATTTCCACGTTAATGCCTACAGATATATTAACATGATTTTTACACACGTAACATCATGTCATTTATTTTTCCTAACAATAACACACAAAATAGTTCAAATCTCTGGACCCATATAAAAGATATGACCTTCAATCCCTTCACTTCGCTTATTACTAAAATTATCATGATACTAAACACACTACAAACCCCAAAAAGCATGTCGGCTGAACACCCACCTGAATCCACAGAATGACTAGGTAAATTATATCTGGATTGTCAGCACACCCAAATTCAACTTTAATTATCCTAACAACCTGAATTAACCCAGATCGGTCGAAGAACCTGAAAACTCACTTTGCACTCATCGCGATTTAAATATTATGATCCTAACACTGCAAATCGCTGAGCCATTAGAATGATCCTTAGAACACCTGAAAGATTTAAACTGATCTGCAGTGTTGACGAAACTTAACGACTCATCACTCGGCGATCGATTTTTACCTTTGACCCACAGAACAAATCAGACCCAGAAACGGTGGAAGAGTGGGACTTTTTTCTCTCTACCCATGTCCCCGAGATCATCTCGCTCGGATCTTTTGCATGTTAACGACGATGATCTTATTAAATGCATTTATTTTCTCATTATTTTCTTATTGACACTTGACCAATATGAACATCTACACAATAAAATTATATGTTATGTCGGTACCAATTCGACACCAATATATCGAAACGAAATTAGTACTTATAAACTTCAAATTCGACGAATTCGACAAAGAACTAGGATTTCAGACAAATTCAACGCAATTGCTTCGTCATCCAAGATCTAAAAACTTGCTTTGAACTAAATTATCGTTTTTACATTTTTTCTAAAATTGAATTTTTTTCCTGATTTACACTTTTGATGACATGATATGCAAAAATATTTCAAAATCATGCAAAGTGGAAATAAAGAATCTTTAAATTTTATGACCCACGTCTCCTTAAAATGGTCAGAATCTCAGACTCAAGATTCACTAAACATGAAGAAAAGACAACCTCATTCAAATTCGTTAAAAACAAAAACGCTTAAAATCACGTCACTTCCTCACAAAACCTAAAATAATTTTAATTTTAAATTCACCTTGCTATTATTCAAAATTACTATCTAATTGACTTATTATATATTTAACTAAATTATTATAAAAATAATTTAAATATTTATAAATATATTAATAATTTAAAATATAACATTGTATAAAATACATATTTCAAGATATTGTCTGGTTTAGAGAAAATCCAGCGTTTACTATCAGAGGGCATTTGTTATAAATTTAATCGTCATTTATTTAAATGCTTTGTTATTTACTGTATCAATACAATGTTTAATGTTTTTCTCATTCATTTCACATTTGCTTCTTCACAACATGCTTTATGAATAATCCAAATATTAATTATATGTTATATTAAATTAATTTTATAGAGATTTGAAATAATTATAAATATCATAATTAACATATTTCTTATGAATGTCAAGGTATCTTATAAAATTATAAAATATATAATTTAATTTTTATGTTAATATTTTAAAATATTAAACCATAAAATTTTATAAAAGGTCAAAAATAAAATTAAATCTTGAAAATAATTAAAATTTTTATTTAAAAGAGTTTTATTTAAAATAGTTAACAAAAACAGTTTTAAAATTTTAAAATAAATAGATATAAAGATATTGAAAAGACTTTAAATATATATTTTTATATAAAAATATTTATCTTGATCACACTCTACCTCTTTAATTACATTATGAAATATGATTATTCCTTTTAACAAAATATAAATCAAATGATATTATTTTGTAAATCAACTTTTCTTAAGTTTGAATTTAATTTTTTTATATATAAATACCCTTCAAAAATTTTGCTCGAAAGGTAATTATATATATATATATATATATATAGTATATATATATATATATATATATATATATATATATATATATATATATATATATATATATATATATATATATATATATATATATACTAATGATTGCATTATATATGTTAATGTTTTGAATATGAGTCTAGCAAAAAACCAAAATCTTTTTTTATTTATTTAAAAGAGTTAACAAAAACAGTTTTAAAATTTTTAAAATAAAATGGATATAAAGGTTATTGAAAAGACTTAAAGATATTTTTTATATAAAAAGACATTTATTTTGATCACACTTCATTCTACTGTTGTTGATTCATGAATATATTTATTCCTTTTAACAAATATAAATTTAAATGATATTAGATTTGTAAATCAACCTTTCCTATTTTGAATTTGAAAATATATCTTTTTTATATAAAGACCCTTCAAAAATTTCGTCTGAAAAGGTAATTATTGATAATATACACGTGCTCCAAAGATTATATATATTAATGATTACTTTATATATGTTAATGTTTTGAATAATGAGTCTAGCAAAAACAAAATCATATATATATATATATATATATATATATATATATATATATATATATATATATATATATATATATATATATATTAATATTTACTTTATATATGTTAATGTTCTTGAATAGGAGTCTAGCAAAAAAAAAAAATCATAAACTATATTAGTGATGACTTTATATATGCCAATGTTTTTGAATATGAGTCTTGTAAAATCATAAGTGTTTGTGGCATCACTAGTGTGGTCCCAAAGTCCAAAATCCTTATAAAATCCCCCTAATTTTAAAGCCTAAAGGCAAACTAATTTGAAACTAATAAAAAACAAAAGTTCAAGAATGTGTTATAATCAAGTCCACCTCGAAAAATTTCAACAATGCACCACCATGTGGAGTTCTCATCAGAGTGAACTGAATCTCCATTGGTTGCCCAACTTAGTGGATGACTCTGAAGATTTCGACCGCCACGATTACCGGTGAAGACATAAATGAGCTTCTCTGCCTTAAGATCCAAGGCACATGATGTGTGTCGAGAACCGCACATATAAAAGTAAAAAGTGTGTATCAAAAGTTCCCCATTATGCAAAAAGCAAAAAAAATTACATACTAAGAATACAAAATTTTTCAATCTTGGCAAGACATCTGGTTAGAAGAATATGTGGCTCTACTTAAGATCATTCACTGAAGCATCCAATGCTCTAACTTCACGTTACTCCATGAGGAGTAGTAATTTTCTCTGCAAACAACAAAACTAGTCCGCGTTCACAACAAAAAATAAAACTCGTGGATGAAACTTATCATCAAACCCCTACCTCATGACAATATAGTTACCAAAGTGTCAACCTGTACACGTATCATTCAAGAAAGAATAGCTTAGGCATCTATTGATGCCTCGACAACTTCTCCCAATGCTAACTTCACCTAGGTCGGGTCAATGATTATTGATGGTGTATCATAATCGGGTATAATCCTCAAGAACATATCATTATATAATGTTAATTCCAACTAATCAATGGCTGGTGGTGGAAGTCACTTACTATTATGATGCAAATACAAGTTAATGAGGTGTTGGGTTCCGAGGATGAGGACAAACTTAAGTCCCAAACTATGAAGGAAAGAGATATCCTACAAATTACAAATAAATGTGTCAGGTAAAATCTTAAAACAAAAACACATGCAAACAACAAATATGAGATGCATACCTTCAGTAATTTTTTCATGTAGATTTGATCATTTAAACTATGATTCATCACTACACAAATGTCCCAATTACTTTGGTTTGAGAAGCTCGCCTTTCTCATCTTCTAAGAGATTTCTGTCATGCAACACATCACACTATGACTTCAAGCTGCTTTACCATCATAAATAGACTTCATTAAAACTCGCCTAATTCCTACAACTCCATTTGCGCAGAGAAACCCAGCAGAGCACAGACTTCACAAGCTCTGGTGCCATATTTAGAAGGAGGACAACAAAAGTCGCCATTTGAAGCAAAAAGAGGAACAAGCGTAAAGCTCAGACAGAAACGAAAGAAGCTAGAGCTACTACGGTCAGTGGAGAGAGGAGAGAAACTCTTTAACAAGTTAGGGTCATATAAAGAAGTAAGAGTGTCGGGTGTAAAGTAGGAGTATCAATGATTTGAGATGAGTTTCCCCACTAACACGCCAGAGATTTTATTATAATCCTCTAAATCTTCCATAATCCTCGCAACCTTTTCTTAAAAATGCGTATGCATACTTCTATATGTGTAACGGACATTTATTTACTTTATGATAATCCTTCCCTAATTCCTTCCTTAGCTTAATCGCCTTCAATCCTTCCATAATTCTTTCAACCTTCTTCACATTAAAAGATGGAAGTGTGTAATCCATGGGGGATAGTTGTGACGCCCCAAAAACTCGGGGTCCGCTGACTACTCAATAACCTCATGGAATCTACGTGTTCTACGTCGTGAGGCACGTATCGTGTAAAATGAAATTCGATTGGGCCCGTATATCCATTCAACACAATTATATATTTTATACAAAAATGATTTATTATAATTATACAAAAAAAAAGGGTCTGAATAAAATTTCATAAAACAAAATACAAGATACAAGCTATCTTGGCCGTTTCTTCAAGCTATAACCCTTGGACGCCCATCCCCACCGCATCTTCAATACTCTAAAAAATATATTCCTACGATTTTGTAGCAGTCACAAGAAAGGGAATTTACTTGGGTTACTTCCCCACCCATAAATGCAATGACACAATGATCTTATATGCTGAAGATATCACTCACATATATTAATGTACTGAAACTACATCATGTTATTCAATATAATGATTAATATAACTGTAATATAATATTATAAAATCCATAGTCACTGGAACGTACCCCACACTCACACAACATGTTATTTTTCTCATGGCAATAACACAACACCACACAACCGCTAAATTCGTGGATCAGTCTAAACACCATGTGGATTTTCTTCACTCTGGCCCAAATCTTGAACTAAACTCACGCCATCCGCAGCCAACAAATCCTCATCCATTTACATAACCCTTAAGCAAAGAGTAAAACAAGTAGAGAAACCCCTACCCTTCCCAGTTTGGTCTAACCCAACTGAACCCACTGGTAGCCTCACGGAGCAACTTTTTGCTCCTTTGCCTCGTCTCTGTGCTCAACGGTCCGATCGTCAGAATTTTGGTGGAGAGAAGGGCCTCAAAAAACCCTTCCACTCTCTCCCCTTTCTCGATCTCTCCTCTCTCTCTTTCCTCTCTCCCAAACTGATTTTGGCCAAAGTTGGTCAAGAGACAAGTCATCTCAATGCTATATGTCCATTTCTCATCGGACCGTTGGATTACACCCCTTATCCTTATCCATCTACCTGAGATTTCATCAAATGGCATAGTGCCATGTCCCAAGTGAGCCCACTTGAGCCTTTTAACGTTTGACTCTCCCCATACTGACATCGTGGCGCCTCGGCCACTCAAACAAGCATGTCCCATGCTTCCCGCGCTTCAAAATGAAATTTCGACTATCCTTTAATCTCGAATAAATTGACGTAGAGTTTAGATTTCTCGCGAGATCGATTCCAACGGTGAATTGTCACATATCCGGTAATCTAGAAAATTTTGATTTGACCTAAATTTATCATTTTATCTCCTTCTTAGAATTGATTTTCCTGGTCCCACATTCTCCTCTTAAAAGAATTTCATTCCAATCCCAGGTTATACGCATCCAACCACGGCATACGCGAATCTCTACACAACCCAATCCCTCAAGCCAAGCAGAACGCGACCTCCCAAGGTCACAATCACCGATAACGAATTGATCATTAACCTAATCCATGTCTTCATGAATGATGATCCATGTAACCCAGCCCTGGTTTACCACCAACTCCCAATGAATCCAATGGTATCCAACCTCGAGTCACTCTTGGTTCTATCACTCAACCTCTAAGTCTAAAGTGATAACCACGTCCAGATAAACCTCATCCTAGCCCTCCCACTCAACAACTCTAAGTCCCTGGTGATAACCATATCCTTGCGGTTTTCTCTCTCTGCACATTTTTTTCTGCCACACTCTCGAGCCTCTTATATCCATTAAGCTGCAATTCGGGGATCGCTCCCCCAGTCTCTACACCCCACATAAAATTCCGTGATCGCCTCCCGGTCCTTTTACACCCACACAGAATCAAAGATTTTCTCCTGTCTTACACCCACATGTAAATTCCTGATATACTGTACTGTCTTTACACTTCACGTAAATTTCCTGATATACCATGTCTCTTACACCTCACAATTTAATATACCACTGGGGTTCTTTACACCTCACAGAAATTTTGGATATACTAATGTCTCTTACACCCCTCATAAATTGGGATCTTCCTGCCCTTACACTCCACACATAAATTCAGTACATCTCCGGTCTCTTACACCCATACGTAAATTTCTGACATCTCCCGGGCCTTTACACCCATACGTAAATTGGGACATCTCCCGGTCTCTTACACCCATACAGAAATTGAAGAAGCCTCCCGGCTCTACACCACACAATTGACATCTCCGGTCCCTTACACCCATACGTAACCTTTCTATGCCACCGCGGTCCCTTCACCCTAACTCCGTGTTTCTCACCCTGGATTACTAAACTTTTCGTCACTCAACACATACATTACTTTCTCTTCATTTCTCGATTCGAATCATGAGTCTCATCATACCCAAAGACAAACTCAACTCCAAGACTCACCAAGAATGGTGAACTGTACCAGCACTGCGGCACCCACGCCTGACTCGACGTGATGTCACCGTGCACATGAACGCAATCCCGACCTATCCGGTCAACTCTCACCCTATCTCCTAGGGAAGAACATCCATATCCGGGCTTCTTCAAAGGTCTCCACCTCTAAGCCTAACCATTACACAAGATGCAATAAATGAATGAATATGTTGTGATCTTAATTGAATTACTCATACAACAAGCAAGTAGAGTAGAGATCGCACTCGACATCCCGCTAATCCGACCGCCAAATTTCCTGTGACTCACGAGATCTCTGGGCCTCTCAGGACAATCTCGCCATATGTCCAAGCTTCGCCGCGTAAAATAAAATATCACCGCCTCACTCGACTAGAAGCCCTAGCCCGCGAGCGTCCCGTGACCTGACTCTCAACCCACACTCGCCCCTCTGCCCACTCCAGGCTCAAGGTGCTCGTGGATAGCGCCCGAATCGAAATCGGGTTCCTCTAACCCGTACTTCAGGTGCGGAGGAACGAATCGCACGCCCCGTGTTCTACAACCTAATCGACCGCACTGCCCGGCAATCCCGGATCCCCCGTCTCGGGGCAATCCCGTCTCACATGCCTGTGCCGTCATGTGGCTAACATATCACCCGCCTCGCTCGACCAGGTGCCCAATCCCTACCCGGTCCTGAACTGTGTGAAGTAGAAGCTCCTCGCCTTCCCGAATCCAGGGGCGAAGGTCATCCTTCCTCTTGTTACCAACACCCATCCCGAGTGCCCGAGCATCCCCGATCTCTCTACGGCTGGGCCGCCCCAACCATGGAGTCCATGTCCCGGGAGGCTAAGTCCTACTATCTCCACCCGAATCGGACAACTTCAAATTCATTCTCATCTTCCACCACATGTTCTGTGGTCATGAGGCTGTCAATGACCCGGCACCCCATGAATCTAGCCACGAGTCCATCATCACATCACTCCCTCGTCTGCCTAGGAACTCCTGAGTTAGCATGTTCACTGGAAAATACTACCCATGAACTTCTCCTCAAATTTCGCCCATGTCATGAACCTCTTTGTTCCTAGAAGTCCTAACCCATCTCCACTATACCCGTGCCTCGCTTCTTCAGCTTCTGAATGTGGCTAATCTGATCTCGCCGTGATCATAGTGATCTCCATAGCTTCCGGAATATGTTCTCAACTGTGATAATCAATGGTCCGCCACCATCTGATCTCCTCCCCCGTGGAATGCTCGAGGATGGCGCGCTTAAACCCCGGAGGTTACTAGACCTCTCGACTTACCCGCTTACGCGTCTGCGGCAGGAGCAGCAACACAGAATACCCCCATGCCTTAACAAAGGCATGTTGATCAAATAATGGCAAGAATAAATGTCAGTAGTTCACTGGGTCTCTGCGGATCGCCCTCCACGCCTCGTCCTCTACTTCAGCCATCTACACAAGTCAATGGCAAATTAATTCTCAATGCAGATCCCAAGGCTCAAACACAACTCTTAGATAGCCATTCATACACTCTAAATTTTTTTCATACAACGGCTGTTTGTAATGATTTTTAATAACGTGGTCTCATAGGAAATGCAAATTTTTAGACACTATTCACACAATCGAAAAAAATTTCACATACCGCCGATGCACTTATAATAATTGCAATATAAATTTTTCATATATTAAATCATCCACAAGAAAAATTTTTAAAATTTTGTATTTTTTTTTCATCCAACAAATTTTTTTTTACCCGTGAACAAAGAAATTATGAATAAAGTAGTCCAAGAACAATGTCCAAACAGTTCATGAACAGCGGACTTAAATAAGACACTCAATCAAATCGCTGGGTGCACAATGCGCACACCTAAGGCCCATGTCAAGAGCATTAATCAAGGGCCACAAGTAGCGCCTGCAGTCGTGGGCGCCGCCAGCGCGCGACACGCCCATGTCGCGCGACAGCCTGGGCCGCAGCCGCGCTGGCCATTGCGGCGCAGGGTCGCGCACGAGTCCCACGCTGTGGCGCATGTCGCGACCTCCCCGCCTTTGCCCAATCCAACCGGCCATGTCGCGATGCTACCGGCGTCGCTGGCCATCGCTGCAGCCATAATCGCGTCGCCACATCATATCGGCGGTCGCCGACAACCGCCTCCCGCCCACTTCGCCGTGTCGCCGAATTTGCGTCGCGGCATCATACTCCGCGGCTGCCGCACCTCCCGGACGGTAGGTCAAACCGGCGGCTACGCAGACTCGTTCGCGGTCGCGACATCAATTCCCTACGCACTGTGCTCATGACGCTACTCCATGCCGCGACTTCATCGTCGCCGTCGCGGCGATCAAATTCGCGTCGCTGACACCGCTTCCTCGCCGCTCACAATCACGCCCATGTCGCGACTCGCACGATGTCGCTGACGATCGTTCGCCGAAATTCTTCGCTATCGTCAAGGACGCCACGCCGGCGACTTCCCGCCGCCACCCATACGTCGCGACCACTTGATGTCACGGCATCAATTCCCATCATAAACCCGACCTTGATCGAGCTCCACCCAGTCACACGCCTTCTTCCGGGCCGCACCACGCCCAGTACACCAGTCGCGACCTCAATCCATGTCGCGACCCCTCAACAGTCCCAACCCACAACGACTTTTTTTTCAAATCCTCCAAAGAGTCTCCCGCTACCCTAGGCCCTTCCGCAGTGTGTTCCTTACAAAACCCTACCACTAATATGCCGTAGCTATAAAACGTCTCATGATTAAGATACAAGAGCTAAACTCTCCAATCACCTAAAAATTATATAAAATTTTAATTTATATAATTATCATTTTCGGGAGTTTAATTAAACCTTATTCTTGTGCAAAACTGAATACTTCTCTGTAATTCTAATAAAACTCATTATGTCTAAACCTGAGCACTATCCGTAAAAATACTTTTTTTTTTTTTTTTTTTTCTTGCTCATTTCGCTTATTTCGGACCGTCGCCCAAAATTTCGGAACATCTAATACTAAGTGCTTTCTACTTGTTCAACAATTTCCTACGCTAGTCACCAAGCATACAACTATTAATTCATAACAAACATTAAAAGTTATACATACCATTCATCAATACAAAAATGGATGCAATGATCTAACCCGCTTCCCATAAAGTTCTAGGTATCTCAGATACCAACTCTACACCCACCGGTACTCCCGCGTAACCGCTACCTTGCTCGATATTATACAGGATCGCTTCACCTGTCTGGTTACCACCGTTATCCCATGAAATCTACGCGTCTTCACGACATGAGACACGATTTCCGCTGGGTCATGTAAGAGTCAACGAACCCCGCCGTGGCGTGCCACAATAGTTCTATGTAACGGACACGTTACCTTATTAGTTCCAAATTCGCGGGAGGTGTAATTCCTAAATTTATCACTTTTTAACAAACATCTTATTATTATTATTATTATTATATATATTTCTAAATTATTTTAAATAGATAAGATAATATTATTAAAAGGATGGAGATATCTTAAAAAAAATTATATAAATAAGTCAAACCTGTTATTTAAAAATTTATTTTTAGAGTTTATGGTTAATATTTAGAAATAAAAAGGAAATAAATAAATTGAAATAGTAACCTATTACTAACATCGCATGCTAATTTATATTTACTTTTCCAAACAATAAGATACGTACCTTTACTTTATGAAAATAATTTAATATTTAAACATATTAATAATATCTTTTCATTATAGAAAATATGGCATATTTATGAAATAAAAAGGAAATAAATAAATTGAAATAACCTATTAATGGAATATCAAAAATAAAATGGACATTTTTGACTTGCCAAACAATAATATACGTATTCCTTACTATCAAAATAATTTTGTAAATGATTTCTAAAGATATTACATTTATAAATATATCATTATAGGAAAAATATTTTTAAGTTATTGTCCATATTACTTTAATATTTTACTTTTAGAGTTTATGGTTAATATTTATGAAATAACTTATTTATAGAATATCAAGTAAAAGAAATTGATATTTTTGACTTGCCAAAACATACGTATTTCTTTATCTCACGGTGTTGAATTAATTAGACATCATTTTGTCTCTAAAAACACCATTTTGTCTTTATATTTAATAAGCATGCGGAAAGTGAAACACATAAAAGAATTCTAGTTTAGGTTAGATAGTCTTAAAAAAATAATAATACTACAAAATTCAACTCAATTAGAGACAAATGAAACGCCGCTTGCATTTGGGCTTATTTCTGCTTGTTTAGAATATATTAAGATAACTAAAGAATGTAACAAACGACTATAACAATGAAGTTTTAGTTTATTTATAAATCCTTCCACACTAAAAACAAAAACCAAACTAAAACTAATCCTATATTTAGAAGAACATTGTTTTTCTTTAAATGTTAACATGTATGGGTTTCAAACAAATTTTAATTTTTATTACGAATGAAAGGGCTTTTAGTTCTTGACCCATTTGTGGTTGGGACATATGTCCTAACATACTGAAACCCAATGGCTATCTTTGGGCCACTGAGCTCAACAAACAAATCGGTATCGGAAAGCCCTGGTCAGTTCATGGTCTGTAAGCTCTAATAAAATCATGTGCTAAAATGGAATCTGGTCCAACCACATGTCGTAGTGTAATTGGATAACCAGTAGTACTCCTCCACGTGGGATAACATCTGATTCGAAAAATCTTACTAGGTGGAACAAAGATGGACCCAACACGGACACAGGGTTATTCACTCCCATTGGCCGATCAAACCCTGCAAACGCATCTCAGCCGTTCATCCCTACAAATCTCCTGCAAACCATTTCTTTAATGTTGACAGAGAGGAGAGGACTTAACGGGGATATTTAACAGTATATCAAAATGTTTGTTTCAATAATCATTTTAGATGTTTTACTTTCAAATAAATAAATAATCATTTTGGCTATTTTATGTTTTTTTAAAATAGAACATATAATAATGATTGTTATATAAAATATAGTAATCCCATATCTATAAAAATAAAATTATTGTGTTACATTTTTTAAAACGATTTGGTTGTGTTCTTTACAACTATTGTGTTATTCTAAAAATAGTATTAAAATCCTTGAACTTTAAAAGATTTTACATTTAAACTTTCTAATAAATCACAATATTTTATAAAAGATCAACACTCAGAATCAGAAATCGCCTCAAGTCTAGTCACAAATATATAATAACTTACAAATAGTAACTCAAGTTTACTCGCAACTATAAGAGCCCATTTAGCTACACTCAATTTTTACTATTAAATTATAATGCTTTAGTCGGTGACTTAACTTTGGGGCCATAACAGTGGTCGCTTACCATGGCATCGCCAATTCCCATCCAACTACAATTCACTTCACTGCACCTAATCCTAAACGCAACTACATGTAATCACTTTTAGTCGGCATCAATCACATCCGCAACCATGTGAGCCACTTTTAAATGGCACACAATCATATCCTCGCAACCATGAGTCACTTTTAGTCGGCATAACAATCATATCCTCGCAACCATAGAAATTACTTATACTGCAACTCAATAAATATAAGAACTAAAATATGCTTTTGGGCCAGTAAATAAGAATCTATAGAGCCATAATCATATTATCTTCACATTACGTAATGGCAGTTCACGCTTGTCTGCCCCTCTCTCCTCGTCAGCCTCACGCCTCAGCTATGAGGGAAAGACTATTATTTTTACAAAGAACGACAGAATAAAGAAGCGTGTTTCAGAGGTGGGCGGAGGCAACAAAAAGCCCATCTTTAGCTCAAACACGTACTCACACGCCAGCCAGATCGGAGCGATTTGGTAAAATCTTCTCTCGTCGTTTACTCTCCACTTAGCTCTGGCCAACACTACTGCTATAGCTCCCAAATTATTTCACATTATCTCTCTCACTCTCAAGTTTTAATTCGAAATATTTTGTTGTTATTGGTTCTTATTCTCTTTGTCATAGCTTCTTTACCTATTTGGGCTGTAAAAGGTGTTGTCAAAAAATGTAAAAGTGGTATCATAGTTTTATAAGAAATAATCTTCGCATGTTAACAAAAAATAGCAAGAAGATCATAAAAATGATTTTCAATTCTTGTACATGGTTGTATATTAAGGTTTTTTTTTTACAATGAAGAAAGTCAAATTTACTATCTATATGATAACTTCTTAACTAAATCTAAAATATTAGTAAGATAACAATATTAAAGATTCACTAAATAAAGTAATAAGCAAATGAATCAAGGCTTACACAAAGAGGACCTAATATACTCAGAATATCTAAGTATTTCATGCTTGACAAAACAGTTCGACGAATAGAGATTTGACGTGACTTGATCTGCTTCCAATCGAAGCACATCATTTGCCAAAATTATCCACTATTAAAAATCAACGAACAAACACACATTGTAACAAGTCGACTTAAAAATATGTTAAAATAGCGAAATCAAATCAATAAACCATTTTATTGAAGGAAAAAGCTAATATATGAGTAAAGAAACAACGAGATTGATAATTTGTAGTCAAGAAAGATAAAAAATAAAAAAATTGACCCATTTCAACGGGGATGAAAAACAAGAACTAAAGAAATTAGGTTGGGAGGGCGCTTCTTTTTACATTGTCAGAGTATTGAGATTTAATAGTATGAATTTGAGGGTAAGACATACTTTCGTGAATGACCTATACTGCATTTTAACCTATATGAAAAGAGATGAGTCCCAAATCATAAATTTAATCTTTCAATATAATCATAAAGTAAGTAACTATTGATTTTATAACTTCAATAATATAGCCGATTTTATTTTGGTTTAGTTTATAAGCGGCCCCACCCTCGGCTCGATTTAGGTGGGAGTCCCACTTCACAAAGTTATAGGGCATGTGCCATCTTTCGCTTCTTCTGGTGAGTCGAACTCAAGACAGCACGCTGGGGAAGATTTTCACTACCAACCGAAACACAAATTCAGCGAGAAGGTAGAGCAAAGCCTCTATTTTCAATACGCCCTTTTGCCTTTGTTCAGCCTTCCTGCTGGAGTGCGAAAGTAAGTATAGCGACACGCCTTATGTACTGGTGAGTTAACACTTTGTCTGGGAGCTGGCCAAAGGGCCTCATAAAAAAGGGGCACTTTATATCACAGTTCCACTTCACTTAATTCCGACGGTACACATTCAATTCACTGCGCTTATCCCCTACCACAGAAGGTGCTGGCTTTTCATGCAACATTCTCGACTATTTGAATAGATTCATTCGAGAAGTTCCCACCACCAACCTGGCTAATAGCCTACCAGTAAGTGAAACTACCTCACATTCAGTTTTCCATGGTCTCAGCGTTCGGAACTCACGATGCGAAAGACAAAGTGGCGTGACACGCCTTTCTATAGCCTGGGAGCTGACCACCCCTCGTCTGAGGGGCCGTAGCCCTTACAAAAAGGCGCTTTATATCACAGTCTCACCAAACACTCTGGTCGAGGGCTTGGTGTCCACCACAGCCAGGCCCTCTGGGCCACAAGGCTTCCGTGCTTCGACCTGACCATGAGCCAGTACCATTTTCCGAGCAGAGCCTCACTACTAACCGGGAATAGCGAGCCTCACTAGAGGAACTACTCGAACAGGTGGCTCTGCCTCGCTGCCCTGTGCTCCGAGCCTACGCCTGAGGCTAAAGAAACCCTCATGGAGCGAGATAGCCTGTGAATTGATAACTTAACTCCGCTGGTGAGTGGGCCAGCGAGGACCTCGTGATATAAGGCTTTGTAGTGTTCTTCCTCTGAAAGCCCATCCCAGGGGAACTGACCCACAGTTATAGGCATGAAACCCTTTTTTTCTTTCTCGCTCTCCGTGCCGACCCAGCATCAGGCACCCAGCGCAAAGCACTTCACTACCAACCGAGCTACTAGCCCAAACGAGAGCAGAGTGCTCCCATTTCACATGTCCTTTGCCTCGGCCCAGCCTTCCGCGAGCGAAAAAGGCAAGGGACATACCCCTATAGCTCATGGAGCGACCACCCTCGCCTGAGTAGCCAGGGGTGGGGCCCCATGCACTGGGCACACATTATAGGGATTTTTTTTCATTGGTATAATAAATTGCATAATACCCATTTCTATTATTTGAAATTATAGATTGAACTAGAATGAAAAGACATATTTCTATACTCTAGTCAATAAAGTAGATAATAATTCAAATAAAACAAATTAAACTACTGATAGATTTCAATCGCTATGAATCAGATTCCAAAATCAATATTAGAAAAAAAAAAAAATATTTTGGTTACAATATATTTTATCTTAGATAACAATCACTAATAATTTTTATGGAACCTAGATTTAACTAAATTAGAAAAAAGGTTGTTCACTTCTTTCTTTTTATATAGACTTATACTTTTCTTTTTTCTCTTTTTTTTCTTTTTTTGAAAAGAAAGATTTTTTGTGACAATCCAAATTCAAGGATCCTTTGACAATCCTTCAACTCATGCAATTCTACGCATTTTGAGGATCTGACATCACACTGTTGCGGTCTCATTTTATCGATCCATATTTTAAAAATTGACAGATCTCCTTTGTTCAAGCTCTACTCAACATACAACATGTATAACAATACAATTATAACTCATCCAGTGTCTCAAAAGAAGTATTCTCGACTCCATATGCCTGATCTCCATTCCAGATCTCAATGATACATCCTTACTCAGACTCATTCATTCACATTTAACCTAAATATGCGAAAATAAACGCGAATTACAATCCATAAAAGTCTAATCACAACCCTCTTACCATATTTACATACCCGACTATTTATACAATGGTCCAAAAGAATTTAATTACAATTATTTTTACATAAAATACTTTTTATAAAAGTATTATCAAGGCCACATGTTGACCTTCTTCACAATCACGACTCTTCACTGAGCGCGCCCCATGAGCACCCCATGTATCTCGAAAGAGGTCCCACAACAGGCGAAAGAATGCCTCGATAAAAAATTCCTTCTCTACAATGGCTACTCCCGCTTAAATTGACATGAAATTGTGCACATAAAACATCAAACCATATTTTATATAAATAATGTAATCCTATATGAAATGTTTTGTGTCATGGCAAGATGGAGACTCCTCATGCCCACAACCCGAGTCCCAATCGACTCTCACACCCACAATGCCAAGTGTTAAAATCGGCTTATTGGTGTTTCACCTAATGACTCAAACCATCGACAACCCTCCAATATTAATTTATCAAATCCGTGGTGTTTATCGTACACGACTTCCTGCCTCACCGTAGCCAGAACGCCTTGACACTTCTCTCACGAACTTCTCATCACTCGTATCCATACGTCTCACCGCTAATAAAATTTAGGTCTTTCTACTCGTGTGGATCTACCCCATCTTGCTTCCACCTTAAACACACGAAATTTATTATTATTATTATTTTATACAACCGCGAAGTCTCGATTTTGACGTTGTCCCATTTCCTGCCAGAGTCACTCACACATTCACCAAGAAACGCGACACAAGACTATGCACCCACGCCGACTCGACGTAATGTGTGACCATGCATATGAAATGAAATCATATCATTTAATGTTATGTCATGTCACATGCACAATAAGAGTTACATGCAACATTTATAAACTTTAATAATTATATTTCCATATATAATTTTCATTTATCATAATTTCCATGTTAATAAGCTACAAAGTATAGAAAGCTAATATGATTTTTTTATTATCAACATCACGCCATTTATTTTTCCAACACAAATAACACACAAATAGTTCAAAATCTCTGACCCATATAAAAGATGGCACCTCTTCGTCCCTTCACGCTTATTATCAAATTCACTGTGGATACCAAAATACCACAAACTCAGCGATATCACTGGATCAAAACCAAGATCAATCAAATTCTGAACTGCCTCAAAATCCGCCTAAAATCATGTCCGATTGCCTAAAAACAAATTCCGAAAATTCAACCTTTTGAATTATCCTAAAACAATCCTCAAATTCAAATGCATCATCTCAAAACATCTTTGAAAATTTAAAATTTACACTCAACTCCTCGCACTTGAGACTGGAATTTACTGATCTCACGTTCTAAGCAAATCACAAGTCATTAAATGACCTTTGTAGAAATAACCCAAGTATGAAAATTTCTTGTACTCTGCTAAGTTTTGACTTTAAACTCTAATACCCACATCGAGCTCTTGATGCGTGCATCGATTTGGCTTTGTTTAACAAAAACATATAGTCCAATTTTCATAGATCTTAGAGAAAAACGAAGAAAGAAAAAAATAAAAATATTTTCTCTCTCTTCTCCAGCTCCATGTCCCTCCGTAATCAGTCCTTTTCCTCAATTTTTATGCCTGCTTTTTTAATTATTGTTATTTTTTTCCTATTTTTATTTATTTATTTTTCTCATTATTTCTTCTTATTTGACACTTGATGTCGTACCACCACACTAATATTCTAAAATGAATTGAAGTGTCTCAAATTAATAAATTCGACAGTAACTAGATTTCGCGAGACAAATTCAACTACAGCCTGGTTATCCAAGATCTGTAAAATTTGCTTTTCAACTAAATTACCGCTTACATTTAAGCTCTTAAAATGAATTTTTTTTCCTGTGGATTTTACACCCTTTGATGAGACATGATATGCAAAATATTTCAAAATCATGCAAAGGAACAGAATTTTTAAATTTATGACCGGAATGCCCTAAAATGGTTTAATCTCAGGGACTAATATCTACCAAATAGCGAAGTTAAAAGACAACCTCATTCAAATTTGAAATGTGTCATGAATCACGCCATTTCTCACAAAACCTAAATAATTTTAATTTAAATTTACCCAAGTTATTATTCAAAATTACATCTAATTGACTTTATTATATATTTAATAAATTATTATAAAATAATTTAAATATTTATAAATATATTAATAATTTTAAATATATCATTGTACAAAAATATTTTTTAAGATATTATTCAAGTGAGTATAGTGGCCCACAAGCTTACCACTTGAGGGCATTTCGGTTATAAATTTAACGTCAATGCTATTTCATTAGCTGTTTTGTTTATTTACTTGATTGTTACAGTGTTTTTAATTATTTGGGTTTTCTTCATTTCATTCATTATTTTTGCTTCAAAATAACATGTTTACACATCCTGGGCCATAAATTATATGTTGAGATATAGGTCAAATCTCAGAGTTTTTGAGCTGGTAATACAAATATCATACCTTAACATATTTCCTTATAATGTCAAGTAATTTTAAGTAAAAATTGTGTTGCATGTTTTAATTTTGAGTATATATTTTAAAATATTAAAACCATAAAATTCTTATAAAAAGGTCAAAATAAAATTAAATTTTGAAAATAATTAAAAATTTTTATTTAAAAGAGTTTTTTTTATTTAAAATAGTTAACAAAAACAGTTTTAAAATTTTAAAATAAATAGATAAAGATATTGAAAGACTTTAAAGATATTTTTTTATATAAAAATATTTATCTTGATCACACTCTACCTCAATTACATTATGAAATATGATTATTCCTTTTAACAAAATATAAAATCGAAAATGATATTAGATTTGTAAATCAACCTTTCCTACATTTGAATTTTGGAATTTTTTTTGAGGAAGACCCTTCAAATTTTCACTTAAAAGGTAATTATATATATATATATATATATATATATATATATATATATATATATATATATATATATAATAATGATCGTATTATATGTTAATGTTTTGACATGTAGTCTAGCAAAAACTAAAATCTTTTTTTTTATTTATTTAAAAGAGTTAACAAAAACAGTTTAAAATGTTAAATAAATGATATAAAGATATTGAAAGACTCTGAAGATATTTTTATATAAAAATATTTATCTTGATCACAATTCTACCCTTTTCAATTACATTATGAAATATGATTATTCCTTTTAACAAAATATTAAATCTAAATGATATTAGATTTGTAACCAACCTTTCCTATATTTGAATTGAAAATATATCTTTTATATAAAGACCCTTCCAAAATTTCTCAACGAAAAGTTGCAATTATTGATAATACACATCGTGTTCAAAGGATATATAGATAATGATTACTTTATATATGTTAATGTTTTGAATATTTAGTCTATAAAAACAAAAATCATATATATATATATATATATATAGTATATATATATGGCGGCATATATATATATATTAATGATTACTTTATATGTTAATGTTTTGAATAGGAGTCTAGCAAAAAAAAAAATCATAAACTATATTAGTGATGACTTTATATATGCTAATGTTTTGAATAATATAGTTCCTGCAAATCATATGTTTGTGTACATCATTGTGTGGTCCTAAAGTCCAAAACTTTATAAAATCCTCAATTTTAAAGCCTAAAGGCAAAGTCCTAATTAGAAACTAATAATAAACAAAGTTCAAACGGAAATGCCATGAATCCTGTCCATCTCTAAAAATTTCAACAATGCAACACTTACCCACAGAGTCTCTGCATCAGACATGAACCGAACTCCTCCATTGGTTGCCCAACTTAGTGGATGACCAAGACTTTGTAATCACTGACACTTTATAGATATAATGAGTCACGGCATCCGCGCTGTTGATGGCTAAGTCTATAACTGGGTTATATAAAAGTGCGCGGTAACAAAAGTTCTCATTGGCAAAAAGCAAAAAAAATTACATACCATGAATACAAAATTCCCTTCGTAATCCGGTGCCAATATCCGGCTTAGATAATCATATGGTCGGCCGCAAGATCATTCTGCATCTGGTAAGTATCCACGCTCTTAACTTCACATATCATGAGGAGCAGTAATTCTTCAAACAAATAAAACTAGTCCGGCTGCTTCCTCCTCGTCAACAAAATAAAACTTGTGAGATGAAACTATCTTTGAAACCCTTACCTTTATGACACAGGAAGGCCAAAGTGTCAACTCGGCACGTATCATTCAAGTTAAGAAAGAATAGCTGTATATCTATTGATGCCTCGAATCTCTCCCAATGCCAATCACACCAGAAGGCATCACGATTTATTTATGGTATCATAACGCGCATAACAAGAACATATCAATATATAATGTTAATTCCAACTAAATTAATATAAAAGTGGTAGTCACTTACTATTATGATGCAAATACAAGTTAATGAGGTTGGTTCCGAGATGAGGACAAACTAAGTCCCAAACTATGAAGGAAAGAGATATCCTACAAATTAAGCAAATAAATGTGCCAAAGAAACTTTAAAACAAAAACACATGCAAACTACAAATAAGGAGATGGCTACCTTCGTGAATTTTTTCATGTGGAGATTGGACTACTAAAAACCATGATCGATCACCACAACAAACGTCCTAATCACTCTTTGTTTGGTGTCGCCTCATTCCCGCAGAGCCGTCACTGCCACCGCCACCGCTTAATCAGACTTCTCGCCGCGCCACCATATGCACCTTTCGCCTAAAACTAAGGCTTCACCCACAACCCATTTCATGCTAGAGAAACTCACGATCGTAAGTTTGGTGTGCTATATTTAGAAGGAGGGACAATAGGGTCAATATTTGAAGGTGAAGAGAACAAGGCAGCTTCGCCACTGAAGCAGAAGAGGAACAAGGCAAGTTTGCATAAACGAAAAGAAGTTAGAGCTGCCATGGTCACAAAGAGAGGTGAGAAACTCAATGCTGAAGTCATATGTTAGGTGAAGAGTGGGTTTATATAAAGTAGGGAGTATCACGTGGACTGAGATGAGTTTCACTTCAACACGCCGCAGTGAGATTTTATTACAATCCTCTAAATCTTCCATAATCCTCGCAACCTTTTCTCTTAAAAAAGGCAGATGCATAGTTCTATATGTGTAACGGACACGATTACTTTATATAATCCTCTCAATCTTCCATAATCTTCTCAACCTTCCATAATTCTTTCAACCTTCTTCACATTAAAAGATGGAAGTGTAATCCATAGGGATAGTTTTATGTGTAACGGACACATCGTTACCTTGCTAGTTCAAATTCCTGTGGGAGATGTAATTCCCAAATTAGTTATCACTTTTGAATAAACATCTTATTATTATTAATATATATATATATATATATATATATATATATATATATATATATATATATATATATATCAAATTATTTCTTTAAAATAGATGAAGATAATATTAATATTAAAAGAATGAGATAGATTCTAAAAAATTAAATAAATAAGTCAAAAACCCTGTTATTTAAAATTATTTTTTAGAGTTATATTATTATTTTAGAAAATAAAAGGAAATAAATAAATTGAAATAACCTATTTATGAACATCGTGCACAAGAAATTGATATTTTTACTTTCCAAACAATAAGATACGTACCTTACTATAAAATAATTTAAATATTTCTAAAGATATTAATAATATCTTTCATTATAGAAAATATGGTTAATATTATAAATAAAAGAAATAAATAAATTGAAATAACCTATTAATGGAATATCAGGTAAAATAAATGGATATTTTTGACTTGCCAAACAATAATATACGTACCTTTACTATCAAAATAATTTAAATATTTCTAAAGATATTAATAATTTCAAATATATCATTATAGAAAAATATTTTCTAAGCTATTGTCCATATTACTTAATATTTTACTTTTAGAGTTTATGGTTAATATTTATGAAATAACTTATTTATAGAATATCAAGTAAAAGAAATTGATATTTTGACTTGCCAAAACATACGTAATTTCACTTCAATGTTTGAATTTTTAATTAGACATCATTTTGTCTCCTAAAACACCATTTTGTCTTATATTTATTAAGCATGGAAAGTGAAACATATTAAAAATAATTCATTTAGGGTTATAGTCTTAAAAAAGGGCACATTTATAAAATTCAAATCCACTTGTATATAAAGTACGAATCACGAGATTTAATGATTTCGTTGCTTGATATAAATATATTAAAAAAGATAACCAAAAGAAATTGGTAAAGAATTAAATCTAATTATAAATAATTAAGTTTTATTTATTTATAACCTTACACTTTCAAACAAACCAAACTAAAAACCAATCCATATTTAGAAGAATATCGGCTTTTCTTTTAAATGTTAACATGTAAGGGTTTCAAACAAATTTTAATTTTTATTACATGAATGAAAGGGCTTAGTTCCTCTTGACCCCATTTGTGGTTGGGACATATGTCCTAACATACTGAAACCCAATGGGGCTATCTTTTGGGGCCACCTGAGCTCAACAAACAAATTGCATTTGAGTGCCTAAGCCCAGTTCATGGTTCCCAGGTAAGGCCTAATAAAATCATGTGCTAAATGGAATCTGGTCCAACCATACATGTCGTAGTGTAAATTGAGACAATCAGTGGTATTCCCTCCACGATGGTCGATCGATTCTGAAAATTCCATTAGGTGGAACAAAGATGGACCCAACACGGACACAGGGTTATTCACTCCCATTGGCCGATCGGGTAAACCCCAACGCATCTCAGCCGTTCATCCCCTACAAATCTCCCAAACCATTTCAATGTTGATAGAGAGGAGAGGACTTAACTGTATGATAATATATATCAAAATACTGTTTCAATAATCATTTAGATGTTTTACTTTCAATTAAATAAATAATCATTTTTGGCTGTTTTATGTTTTTTAAAATAGAAAATATAATAATGATTGTTGTAAGTAAATATAGTAATCCCATATCTATAAAAATAAAATTATTGTGTTACATTTTAAACGATTAAGGTGTCTTTACAACTATTGTGTTATTCTAAAATAGTATTAAAATTATGAACTTTAAAGATTTTTACTTTAAATCCCTAATAACCTAATATTTTATAAAAGATCACACCTAAGATCAGAATAGTTTCGTCAAGTCTGGGTCTAGAATATATATTAATCCTACAAATGCAACTCAAGCTTTACTCTCAAGAACTATAGCCATTTTTAAGCACTAATTTTACCAATAACCATGTGAGTCGTTTCTAAATGGCACTAATCCCAAATACAATTATAATCACTTTTAGCCGGTGATTTAATTCTATCCGCAGAATTATGAATCACTTAATGGCACTCAACTCTAAATGTGAATTCATATAATAACTTTTAATGAGACGCAATCATATCCGCAATTATAAAAACATTTCTAATACCAATCCAATAAGAATTTATAAAGCTTACTTTAGTTTTGAGTATTAAGACTCATATCTCACAACTATAGAAATAACAGGGGCCAGTAACTCAATAACATTTAAACTGGGGAATATGCTTTAGCTTGCGCTGCAACTATAGAGTCACAATCATATTCTCTTTGGGCTATTACTGGTAATGGTAAACCACAATTGTCTGCCTCCCTCTCCGTCGCCTTTACTACTGCGATAGAGGGAAAGACTATTATTTTTACGCAAATGATTTAAATGGAAAGGTTGTGTTCTTAGAGGCGTGGAGGTAATAAAAAGCTCCTCATCTTAACTAAACATGTATCATTAATAAAGAATAGATCGAAATGTATTAAAATCTTCTCCGCCGCTCTACTTCCACCTCATTCACTTATCACTGGCCTAAATTATTACATTATCTCCACCTCTCAAGTTTTACCCGAAATATTTTGTTGTTATTGGTCTTTATTCTTTTATTACAACCTTCTTTAATTTTATTTAAATGTAAAAGGTGTTAGTTCAAAAAACAAAAAAGGTAAAATATAGCTTTATAAGAAATAATTCATGTTAACAAAAATAGTTAAGTAGTACTTCATAAAATGGATTTCTGTTCTGTACATGGTTGCATATTAAGGCTTTTTTTTTTTTTTTACAATGCATGAAAGCTGAAATTTATTGATTCATATGATAAGACCTTCGTAAATCAAATCACAAAACATTAGAAGATAAATATAGATTCAAGAATAAAGCAAAGTAAGAAATGACTACGCTATATAAAGATAATCCCTAATATACTTAGAATATCTAAGATTTCGTGCTTGATAAAATATACTGATTTAATAGATTAACGGACTTATCCGTCTAATCAAGTGCACACTGGCCAAAATTATCCAAGCATAAAATCAACGAACAAACACACATCAGAACAAGTTGACGGTACAAAAATATAAGAAAATAAACGAAATCAAATGGAAGAAACCATTTTATCAAGGAAAAGCTAATATATGAGTAAAAAGAAAGATTGATACACTTAGGTCACATGAGTAAAAATAAAAATCATCATTTAATAAGATGAAAATGCAAGACCAAAGAAATAGGGTTTTCATGGGAGGCATAGTTCTTACTGTCAGATATTGAGATTTAATAGTATGACTTTGAGTGTAATATTAATAATTTCTTGAATATGGGACTATACCTGACGCCTAACTCCTAGATAGATGTCAGTTTTTCTTTCTTAATTCTTAAGTGAGGGTCACTTTTTTTTTTTTTTTAAAACTTATAACCTTTACACTTACATATCTCATATATAATGTTGTAAACAATTAACTTGCATTACATTCAGAGCAAATGGATTACAAAATATAAATACAAGCTCCAAATATGGAAATGTTCACATCTACAATATTTACATTGGTTACAAAATTTCATATACAAAATAGACTCCAAAGGTCTTCCAGCAAGCACCTCTATGGATGTGTGGCCTTGACTCAACATGTGGATTGCCCCTGCCTTCTGCTTTTCCTTTCCGTACCTACACCCGATTGAACACCCTGCTTTACTTGAAGTGAACATACCCCCTATTAAGAGTCACCATTATCTCTATAAAAATGCATATCACACATATACCGCCATGCATTCTTATACTTCTCATATATATACTTATCATAACTCAGCTCATTTCTTCATCATCATCCATATATATTTCTTTTCATGTCAACTCAGATTTTACTTCTCGCTCTTGTAACCTGTGATACCATCATTAGGCTGGTAATTGAGCCCCAGCTTTGGCCTCAAGCCACTCTGGCCTCAAAGCTCCTGGCCAGCTCAGTTCGTAGTTTCCACTGGCCAAGCCAGCCTAAAACTAGGCTTGTTTCTAACGAAATGAGTCCCAGCCCAAGCCCGAGCCCAACCGAGCCCCAAACGAACCTATCGTAAAACGACGTCGTTTAGCTTCTTTCTTTTTTTAATAATTACCTGCGGCAAACGACGCCGCTTTGCACCGCAATATATGAAAATAAACTTAAACTAAAAGAGTCGCTTCACTCTCCATTTCCCCATCGCCGTCCCCACTCCTGCACCCTGACCGAATGCCACTGTCCCCTAATTCGCTATTCACTCCCGTCATTCCTGACTTCCTCTCTCCCCAGACACGTATGACGCCTGGCGACTACATCTCAGACCAACTGATTTGTTCTCTCTCCTGCATCACAAAGGGAAGGGCTGATCAGATCTCAACTTTTCTTCCTTACGCGAAGACAAATGGACAAGGCTTATCACGATTTTCTTCTAGTCTACTTTTCACTGGGACCGTCGCATAAATATAATCATCTTGTATGTATTTTCACAGACCATTTAATTGATGCCCACACACTCAAATGACAAAAAGAATTATACTCCTCGTCCAAGCCTGTAAGAAGGCAGAGAATTCGATCTTGTTTTCGTGATATTTTCTCCTATTTGAATCAAGTTATCCAGAACAACTTTGATTTTAGCGTATATCTCAAATTATACTCTATTCCCTAGTTTTTGTTTCTCTGTAATTGAAACTGAGGCTGCATGATACTGATTTTGAGACTTCGCTGAGAAAAATTTTCAGGCTTTCCTGCATCTTTAATGCAGCTTCTGGTCCAAGAATTGTAATCACTCCTTCACATACCTAATGAATCCAACCTATTATATGTATTTCATTATCATAGTGTTGTATTTTGATTTATATTTTCCTCGAATCACCAAGAAAACGTGGAGGAGCAGAATCTCATTATAGATAATCTCTTCAAGACACCAATGATAATGATATTAAGATATGAACTCAAAAACTTAGGTGTGTCAGCAACTGAAAGAAAAGCATCTGCAGAGGTACAAAATCAAGAGAGAGAAAATGAATATTTTATATAAAACTGTGAGAAATCATTCTCACCTAAAAAGCCAAACTCTGCTCCTCAAAAGATATTTTAATTTCAAGAAAAAAACAAGGCTATACTTAATTTGTGTAATCTTCATAAGCTTGAGATATTAAGAATTTTTCTGTGGTTTTAAATGATGTATGTTTGGAAGGATCTAACTTATGTTAAAGGAGGCAAAGGCATTACAAAGGTTCCAGGTAGAGTGTTCCAGAGAGTGTTCCCCGTACTTCATAATCGAGGAATTACAGTGGTTTGTGAGGAAATACTAAATTTAAAATTTACAATTGATCATTAGGATACATATTTAGAGCCAACAACATATGATCACTTTAGACTCTGACATGGTACCATGTGGCAATGAATTGAATCTAAAGTTTAAACAACACCTGTAATGCTTCTTTATTAATGTAACAAAAGTTCCTACTTCCTGTGTTCAAGTCCCCGTCACCAGCCTTTAATTTTTCCTTTTTCCCCTCTCCAAACGAAAATTTTCCAAACTTCAATTTATGAGGTTAATTTCACCCACGCCCATCAAAACACACCGGCTCACAAATGCTTCACTTTTAGAGATCACATTAGCCATCAATTGGGCTTCGCCAATTCATACACAATCCTATAACTGGTACCGTATGGTTGAACTCATCCGCTTTGCATTTTAAGGGTACAATCCATCAGACTACTTTAGGATGTGTTTCTATTTACTACTTGTTAACATAAATGCGGTGTCAGTAAGACCTAAGAGGATATAGATGGTTGGAAAAACAATAAGTGGTCATCCCGTATTTATTGGCCCAAATCTCAATTGCATGGAATGTAGGCAACAAAAGACTTTTTTTTCGATCAAGCACAATAAGAATATCACATTGCTCTAGCATTGAACTCAACTTATGTAGTTAGGATTTATTGAAAGTGTTAGATATTAGGATTAAGTTCTCTACTCGGGTTGGGTAACTTTGGGAGAGATGATTTTGCCAATCACCGATCCCATTATGAATTCTCAAATTAAGCATGTGGAAACAGATTTTCATTTTATATGAAAATCCTGTGGGATCTAATCACAAAACATTTCAACAATTAATTAGATTACAGAGAGTTTTCAATTAAAGTACGTAGTGCATTTTATCTTCTATGAGAAAAGGTCCTAAGGATACCTAACCGTCAAACACCTCTATAGTCGCCATTCTCTCATTTTTCTATTTTTTCTCTCAGAGCCTACTTTCCTCAAGCAAGGAAGGGTACTCTCAAGACATACGCTCATCCTCTTGTACATTTTAATGTGTGAGATACAACAAAGGAGATTTATCATCCTAATTTTTTTATGCTGTGTTAAAAAAAAGCATCAATCCAAAATATTATTTGATCAAAAAGCCTCATAAGCCCCGGGTCTCCTGCCTGAGCCTCCCAGCTAAACAAGCTTGAGCCTAAAAAGCTTGACTGGAGGCCTGTCGCCCGGTTTCCTCCTGGGCTTTAAAATAAACAAGCCCAGCTCAAATGTTCAAAGCTCACTGCCTTACTGCTTACACCTCTTAACTTGATTACCATATGCAAATATTACGTTTCACATCATGTCATATATTCTACATTTCCTTGTATATACGACATTTTCTTTTATGTTTCATGTGTCTGTATTAAACTTTAGAAGGGATACGTGAAACCATGAGACATGAAGGTGTCGTTATCATCATGGTGGTGAGACAATGCTATGTCTTCCTAAGAATATGATACCAAGGTATCATCACTGTAAGGAGACAAAGGACTTCATCCGCGAGTGCTCAATATGATACCCGAAGGTACTCATCACCGATGAGCCAAAGACCATTCATGAGTGCCCGGAGGCGCGGTGGTGACCCTTTCGGGGCCACCTGATCCAAACGGGATCTATGTCATCGACTCAAACGTGGCCGGAATATCTCGTATAGTGCTGCAGCAACCTGCTTTTCCCTAATAGCATGCCCATTTACTCATCCTCTACTAGGCTCCTGCTGCACAATCACCAGATGATGCTCAAAGATAGAATTCGGCATTCCGAATAATTATTGTTATTCGTAATCATATGTGATATATACATACAATCATTTATTCATCTTTTCATTTTTCATATCTCAGATACATGCATAAATAACTAGCGCTACTATGTAGATGCTTTAGTGATATTTATGAAACTTAAGTAATAGGTACTCTTAATACCAATAACTATGGGTTACCTGTACCGCCTACTGTTTTCCGTGCTTTCTGGAACTAATATGAGTTCCAATCTTATCAAGTTTATCTATTGATGGATTCTTGGACTCAATGGGCTTTCCATAGAGTCCAAGAACGCAAATCGGAGTTCAAAACGAAGGAGCTATGACCTTCCGGGGTTGGAGGTCATGCCATCACTGACGAGTCGACCCGACCGACGAGTCGAGTCGCTGGACGAGCCTGCCTAAACCCTCGGGGTCTCGACACTCAACATCCTCCTCAGAATATGAATGCATTCCTTGACTCACTGGTTTGATAGAGTCCATGAACACTAAATCGGAGTTCCCAAATTCATGGAGCAGGACCTCTTCCGGGTTGGAGGTCACGCGCAATGGGCCTTGATGAGCTTTATCTGAACCCCACAGCTCGCTCGTCATCGGGTCTTCATACTTCCATTGTCTTCCTTAGTGAATTGTATTCTTTGACCTGGGCTGGGCTTTCCATAGAGTCCAAGAAACACTCAAATCTGAAAGTTCAAACGGCGGCTGGCGATCTCCGGTTGGAGGTCATGCGCAAATTAACCTTGACGAGTCGACGAGTCAGATCAAGTGACGAGCACCGCTTGACGAACCGCGGACGAGTAATCGCTTTATTTCCAGTACCGCTTTGACGAAAGTAATCATGGACGAAAGTAATCGCTTTGACGAAAATCGCTGATGACGAAGTACCGCGATGACGAAAAATGCTTTGACGAAAATCGCTTTTGACGATCACCGTTTGATGACGAGTACTTTGACGAGCACCGCTTTGACGACCTCATTTGACGACCCTATTTGATGACCTCATTTGACGACCCTTCCCATTTGATCACTAGAGTAAAAAGACTACAACTTGGTCTACAAGGGAATGAATCAGAAATTCCTGCTTCCAACATCAAGTTCATTGATGTGGCTACAATTTCACAGAAGGACTTACTTTAATTCCTGTATTTGACCCAAAATCCGTTCTAAGATCCACTACCGCATATGGCGATTAATAGGAATTTTCTGGTCTGAACTGCAACTAAACCTTCTCAAACATATTTAGGAGCCTTAAAGCTCTTCTCTTTACTCAACCCTTGCCAAGAAATGAGTTTAGGAGTTTCCTAAACCTAAACCATACACAAAACATAATTCAAACTATGTATCAAACGTCTAGACTCAAAACTATTTCCATACACCCGTGAATCTACACATAAATATATCATGTATTCCATACAACCTACATGAATCGTGACAATACCTAGTTTATACTACACATATTCATGGTTCCATTACTTCTTTCTTCTTTTATACTTCAACTCCATGGCATCTTGGCTTACAAAATTATATTTATACTTCATTTTTAGTAGTTCCATACAAACTATATATCTACACCAATCTAAGGCCTGGATCTTCTTCTTTTCTTTCTTTTTCTTCTTCCTTTCTTTTTCTCTTTCTCTTATCCGTATTTGCTCTCCTTTTCCAAGCACTAAATGATATTTTTTGGTCTTATCCCCATTTGGATCTTATCCCCTTTATTTATTTTTAGTCCCTCCAACTCATATATAATATTTTACAAATCCAATTTTAAGAATATTTACATTTACTCAATCCTCTTATTATTTGTAATTTTAACTTATGCATATTTCTACTTTTGTTTTATCTTTATTTCATTCGAATAACATACTCTTACGTTTATTATACCTCTAAAATATGTTATAAAACTTAGGGTAATTTTAGTGTTACAATACTAGACTTTTAAACCCACATGAAAACATATTTAGCCCAAATCCGCCATAAATTTAATCTTTTCTAAATATAATTGTCAAAGTAAGTAATCATTGATTTTATAACTTAATAATTAAAGCTCGATTTTACAAATAAATTGTCAGACATTTAGGATTTTTTTTCTATTTTGGTATACTAAATTCTATGGTAGCAACTGCACTTCAATATTTCTGAATAGATCACTGGAATTTTAGCAAGGAGCATATTTTGGTGTACCAGAGTCATTAAAGGTGAGGAAGAATCAAGTAATAAAAAAAAAAAAATTAAACCATTTCATTAGATTTCACCGCCTAAGAATCGTATTCTAAAATTAATTATTAGGAAGAAAAATATTTTGCTTACAATATATATTTTTATCTTAGAGACAATCACTAATAATTTTATGGAACCTAGATTTAACTAAATTAGAAAAAAGGTTGTTCACTCTTTTATGTGGATTTTTATATACTTTTTCTTTTCTTTTCTTTTTTTTAGTACAAAGTTTACTTTGATTAACCAAATTCAGGATCCCGGACAATCCACAACTTACTAATTCTATAATGAAAGACCCATACCACACTCGGCGATGTCTTACTGATTCTGGATCCATATTTTAAAAAAATTTGAGACAGTCTTTGTTCTGAAGCTTCTACCTAACAGCTACAACATGTATAAATAAATACAATCATAACTCATTCATGTCTCAAAAAGAAGTATTCTCACCCAGGGTCTATCCAGGTCTGATATCCTCAATATACATCCCTTTACTGTAGACTCATTCATTCACATTTAAATCTAAAATACTTAAAATAAAACGCTTAATTACAACCATGTTCGATCACAACCTCTTAACATATTTACATACCCGATTATTTATAATAATGGTCCAAAAGAATTTAATACAATTCTTTTACTATAAAATACTTTATAAAGTATTATCAAGGCCACATGTTGACCTTTCTTCACAATCACTTACCCGTCATGAGCGCCGGCCTCCCCCGTACACCCCATGTATCCAAAGAGGGTCCCACAACAGGTGAGCAAATAAAGTCTCGATAGAAAAATTCTTCTACAATGAAGTGGCCTCAATGGGATGATGAATTCAAAATATAAACATCAAACCATATTTTATATAAATAATGTAATCCTATATGAAATGTTTTAGGTCATGTATAAGATGAGACTCTCATGCCTACAACCCGAGTCCCGAATTTAATTTCACACCTGTCAACGCCTATGTTAAAATCAATTATTGTGAGCCACCCTTCCAATGACTTAAAACCATCGACAACCCTCCAATTTTAATTTATCAAATCTCAGAAGTTTATTTGGGTTGCGAATTTCCGGTCTCACCAGAAGCCAGTAATGCTCTTTCTCGACACTTTGCGAACTTTCATCATCAGATCCATACGTTCGACAAAGAATAAAATTCTAGTATTTCACTCCTGGGGATCTACCCCATCTCTGTTTCACCTAAACAATACCTAAATTTATTATTATTATTTCATACACCACAGTTTCGATTTGACGTTGTCCCATTTCGCAGCTCACCACACATTCACAAAGAATGGTGAATAATAGTAATGGAGTGCCCATGCTCGACTGACGCGGATGTGACCATGCACAGAAATGCAATCAAGGTCATTTAATGCTATGTCATGTCACATGCATAATAAGAGCTATGGCTGCAACATTTATAAATCTTTAATAATTATATTTCCTATATATAATTTTCATTTATCACAATTTCCATGTTAATAAGCTGCTAGTATATATTAACATGATGTTTATAATAACATCATGTCATTTATTTTTCCAATAATAACACACAAAATAGTTCAAATCTTGACCATATAAATATTTTGGCACCTCTTGGTCCCTTCACGGTTTATTACTCAACACGTATAAAACACACCACAAAACCTTAAAGACATCATTTCGATCAAACAAACATCAACCCAAATTTTTAACTGCTAAAATTGAACTGGGATCCATCCTGATTTGCCTAAAACAATCCTTTAAAATTCAACCTTGAATTATCCTAAAACAATCCCGAAATTCACTTTGTACCGTCCTAAAAACAATCTTGAAAATTGTAATTTTTACACTCAATTTCTCAAAATTTTGAGATCGAAATTTACTAAGATCTCACGCCTCGTTAAGAAATCACAAGTCACAGAAACGACCCTTTGTGGCAAAATAACCTAAGTATGAAAATCTCTCACCCGCGAAATTCGACGAAACTCCAAGATTTTGGGTGACCCACGCCAGAATTTTGATGCGTGGACCGATTTTATTTTTGTTTTAACAAAACATATAGTCCAATTTTCATAGATTCTAAAGAAAACAAGAAATAAAAAAAAAAAATCTTTTTCTCTCTCTCTTCTCTAGCTCCATGTCCCTCCGTAGTCCGTCCCCTTTTTTCCTTTTTGACTTTTATGCTATGTTTTTTTTTAATTATTATTTTTTCCTTATTTATTTATTTATTTTTCTCATTATTTCTTCTATTTGACACTTGACTCAATATGAACAATTCACACAAGTGTAGCCATATGTTATGTCGTACCACCCGACACTCAATGATTTTTGAAAATGAGTTCTAGCTATTCTAAATCGACAAAGTAACTAGATTTCATGCATAAATTTAATCTGCAAGCTTATTTATTATCCAGATCTTAAAAATTGTTTTCAACCTGAATTAACATGGCATTTTTTCTGCAAATTGAATTTTTTTCTCCGGATTTTTACACTTTCTGATGAGACATGATATGCAAAAATATTTCAAAATCATGAAGGAATGCGAATTTTTAAATTTATGACCTGAATGCCCTCAAATGGTCAATCCTTACTGACTAATAGCTACAATAAGAAGAAAAGTACACCTCATCTTTAAACTTGAAAACAAAAACAAGTGAAATCACGCCACTTCCCACAAAACCTAAAATAATTTTAATTAAATTCCTCGACTCAAGTTATTATTCAAAAATTACTTTCATTCAATTGACTTATTATATATATTTAACTAAATTATTATAAAAATAATATAAATATTTATAAATATATCCTTATACAAAATTTTTTTTAAGATATTATTCAAGTGAGTATAGTGGGCCACAAGCTACGTAATTTGAGTGCATTTCAAGTATAAATCTTAAGTCACTTTATCAGCTGTATGTTTTGTTTATTTACTTGGATTACATAAATGTTTTTAATTATTTGGGTTTTCTTCATTTCTATTTTCATTATTTTGCTTCTTCACAACATGTTTACATAATCAATCCTAAATATTAAATTATATGTTGAGATATAGGTCAAATTTGTGAGATTTGAGTTTCTACTATAAATGACTATACTCTTTTAACATATCTTATAATGTCATAATTTTAAGTAAAATTGTAAGTGTTATATGTTTTTAGACTTTTGAGAGTATATTTAAAATTAAACCATAAAATTTTATAAAAGGTCAAAATGAATAAATTTGAAAATACTAAAATTTTATTTAAAAGAGTTGTTTTATTTAAAAATAGTTAATAAAACAGTTTTTAAAATTTTAAAATAAATAGATATAAAATAAAAAGACTTCTTATGATATTTTATATAAAAATATTTATCTTGATCACACCTACCTCAATTGTATTTATGAAAATATGATTATTCCTTTTAACAAAATATAAAATCGAAATGATATTGATTTCAAATCAACCTTTCCTATATTTGAATTTGAAAACATATCTTTTTTTATATAAAGACCTTCAAATTTTGTCGTCTGAAAAATATATTGATAATATATATGTGTCTTATTTTTTATATATATATATATATATGATATTTAATGATTATGATTATATATGTTAATGTTTTGAATATGAGTCTAGTTAAAAACTAAATCATTTTTATTTATTTAAAAGAGTTAACAAAAAACAAGCTTAAATTTAAAGTGCTAGTTAGATATAAAGATATTGAAAGATTTAAAGATGGTTTTTTATGAAAAGATGATCTTTGATCACACCTACTATAAATATTTATATAAAATAAATATTTTTTATATATGTAAATTTTAGAATTTTACTGCATCTTATATAATCCTATCAATCTTCTTCAAGATAATCTTCTTCAACCTTCCATAATTCTTTCAACCTTCTTCACATTAAAAGATAGCGGTAATCCATGGGGATAGTTCTCATGTGTAATTTGACACATCGTTACCCTTTATTAGTTCTGCCCTGTGAGGTGTAATTCCTAAATTCTTATCACTTTTAACAAACATCTTATTATTATATATATATATATTTCAAATTATTTTTAAATAGATGAAGATAATATTAATTTTAAAAGAATGAGATATTCTAAAAAAAATTATATAAATAAGTCAAAACCTGTAAGTTATTTAAAATTTATTTTTAGAGTTTATGGTTAAGATTATGGAAGAAAAGTAAATAAATAAACTAAATAACCATTTGTATTAATATCATTTAAATCGATATTTTTTACTTTCCAAACAATAAGATATGTATCTTTAATAAGGAAAATAATTTAAATATTTCTAAAGATATTAATACACATTCCATTAAAATATGGTTATTACTATGAATAAAAGAAACAAATAAATTCGAAATAACCTATTTTATGAACATCGTGTAAAATAAATGATATTTTTAATTTGCCAACAATAACATACTTATCTTTACTATCAAATAATTTAAATATTTCTAAAGATATTAATAATTTCAATATATTCACAGAAAAATATTTATAAGCTATTGTCCATGGTTTACTTTAATATTTTACTTTAGAGTTTATGGTTAATATTTATGAAATAAAAAGGAAATAAATAAATTGAAATAACTTATTTATAGAATACTACATAAAAGAAATTGATATTTTGACTTGCCAACATGCGTGACCCTCTATCTCGCCAATGTTTGAATTACTAGATTTAATTCCTCTATAGAAGATATTAAAAATAATTCAAATTTTAGGTTAGATAGTCTCAAAAAATAATGCCACAAAATTCAACTCACAAGAGACAAAAGTATGAAATGCCCACTCCCTAAGATTTGTGTTATTTCTCGTTTTGTTTCGAGCAGAATATATTAAAAAAGATGAATCAAAAATATCAGTAGTTAACAAATGATCATAGAATAATGAATATTATTATAAATTCTTCCACTTCAACAACCAAAACAACTAACTCGCGATTTAGAAGAACATTGTTTTTTTCTTTAAATGTTAACATGTATAAGTGACCCCAGCTTGTTCCATCCCTGTAAACTCTCCCAAACCATTTCTTTAATGCGTTGACATATAGAGGAGAGACTTAACTGGGATATTTAACAGTATATCAAAATATTTGTTTCAATAATCATTTTGATGTTGGTGTTTTAACAATCATTTTGTGAAGATTAGTGAATTTGGGCTTAGCCAATGAGTTTGTATTTTAAATAGGTTTGAATCCCCTGGATCCATGCAGAATTTTTTTTGAATCTTAAAGTGGGCACCTAAAGGCTAAAACCCTTGGAATTATATATAATATTATGTTATATCATCTTTATATTTAGTTCTCATAAAATGAATTTTAGTGTTAAAAAAAAATATTTAGATTTTATGTTTGATATTAGTTTAAATTTGTATAGAAATTTTCTATTTATTTTTTTATTATAAATTATTGTTTAATCAAAATTTTCTGATTTTTAGAATAAGAATAAATAGAAATAATAAGAAGTAATAATAAATAAAATTAAAATACATGGAACTTTCGCATATTGATTATCCTTTTATTTGTTTTCAAAAAAAATCCTTTAGGATAAATATACTGTATATAAAGACATACCAAAGTAATAAATAACACATCTCATCACTTGTCATATAAATAACTATCTTATCATAAACAGTGAGTTGATGGTTTGGGGATGATGAAAAGAAAAAGTGGGGAACAAAATACCATAAGTTCACACTTTAAGCAACAAGGATTAAATTCAGCCTTCTTCATTATTTTTTATTATTCAAATTTTTTTTAGATGATCTTCAATTAATTATAGTCCTATGGTAAGAAAGCTATAAGAATATTTGTAAAAATGCTTAATAGTCATTGTACTCTAAATATCATTTTATTTCCATGTATCCCATAAAATCTTAAAATATTCTAATCCCAAATATTTAAAAATCTTATGAAAAATTAAATTACTCCTTATTTCCTATGAAACACAACTGACAAATTATACATAGAAAAGATCTCACTTGGGGATGAAACCCCTAGTCGCCTTTTTTCTTTTCTCTTATCTCGGGGATTATTTTTTCATTACTTTTGATAACAAATCACCAATATCTACATCTTTCTTTAATATTTTTATTTCTTAATAAAGCCATTGCTCTTTCACAAAAGAATTATTTTAATTTATTTTGTTACTATTTAAAATGATGCTGTTTTAAGTCGCCATCTTGTGCGTTGCATGATGTTGGTCTAAGAAGACGAGTCGGATTCTCTGGCTGTTCACAGAATGAAATGATTCTAATGAAGAAAACAGGATCTGATTGTATACAAATATCAAATCAAACTCATCTTCAATATACTATA